>CAJVGC010000001.1:60888640-60945027 GCA_910822075.1 Senecio squalidus | reverse complement strand
AGTGAATCAATAATCATTCGTTGATCATTCGTTAATCATTCGTTAATCATTCGTTAATCATCCGTTAATTATTCATTACTCATTCGTTAATTACTTGTTAATCATTCGTTAAATCATTCGTTGGTCATTGTTAAGCGTACGCCCAATCAATTACCGTTACTCGTTAAAGTCTAATCTTTATTCATTCTTATTTTCAGCATGTTGAACAACGCTGTCAACCGTCAACGCAACAACCAACGTCGTCTCGCAGCCATGGTTTCTCGCCAAATGGCTAATGCGATTCCGCTAGCCATCCAACAGTTTCAAGCTACTCAAACTCCTGCACAAGCTCCCGTTGGCAATCATGGTGGAGCATCGCTTAAGAACTTCACTACTTGCAATCCTCCTAAGTTTGTAGGTAACGATGGTGCAACTGCTTTGCTGCAATGGTTTGAAAAGATTGAAAGCATTTTCTCAATAGCTGAAACCCCTGTTCATCTCCATGTGAAATACGCTGCTAGTGTCTTTAGTGGTCGTGCTCTTACTTGGTGGAACCAAGAGAAAATGACTCGTGGCATGGAGGTAGCTCATGAAATGGATTGGACCTTATTCAGACAAATTATGACCGAAGAATTTTGTCCGCAAAGCGAACTTAAGAAGTTGGATGAGGAATTCTGGAATTTGAAACAAATTGGAGGAAACAACGCGGAGTACACTACGCGTTTCCATGAACTAAACTTATTGGTACCTCGTCTTGTGACTCCCATATCCATGGCAATCGATAAGTATGTAAGTGGTCTTCCAGCAACTATTCGAGACAGTGTTCGTAGTAGTAGACCGACAACGGTAGAGGAAGCCGTGCGTCTAGCCGCTACTATTAACGATGATCATGTTAAGGATGGTACTTTGGTTCGTTCTAGTTAAGGTAAGAGAAAGGAGGATAGTGAACCGAAGAAATCTGATAAGTCATCTAGAAAGAAGAAGAAGGGGGATAAATCTAAAGCCTTCGCTGTTGTTGAATCCACCAAACAAACTGTAATCACTGCCCCTACTCATCAAGCTCCTGGAAATACTAAACCCTATACTGGAAATTTCCCTCTTTGCAACCGTTGCAACTATCATCATCCTGCAGGCAAACCTTGTAGAGTGTGCACCAAGTGCAACAAGTTTGGTTACTTTGCTCAGTATTGTAGGGTTGGGCAAAATGTAGTTGTGCCCATGACAATCAATACCTTTGCTCCTCCTCCTGTTCCTATCCAAGCTCATATGCCGATATTTGGGTGTTTTGGTTGCGGCGATCCTAATCATTTTATTCGTGATTGCCCTTATCGTCAAGGAAACCCTCCACCCGCTCAGCAAAATCAACCACCACTTGTTCAACCAATTCAAAAACAACCCGCTGGTCGTGGACGAGCTTTTGTCATTAATGCTCAACAAGCTCAAGCCAACAACGAAGTTGTTAATGGTACGTTTCTCATCAATGGTATTTATGCTTCCATTTTATTTGATTCGGGTGCCGATCGTAGCTTTATCTCTACCCAATTTGAACCTTTGCTTGCTTTGAAAAGAAATAAGTTGCATGATCCCCTTAGTGTCGAAGTAGCCAATGGCAAGGTTCTTAAACTAAGTTCTATTTTGAATGATTGTACCTTAAGTCTAGGGAATCGTGATTTCGCTATAGATTTAGTGCCTATGAATTTGGGTAGTTTCGACGTTATCGTAGGGATGGATTGGTTATCCCAACATCATGCCGAGATCATTTGCTTTGATAAATCTATTCGTATTCCGTGTGCTGATGGTAGTATTCTTACGGTTTGTGGTGAAACAAAATCAAAGGGACTTAAACTCATGTCCTGTACGCAAGCTTATAGCTACTTGCGTAAGCATAAGAAGGATCTTCCATGTTATCCTGCGTTTCTAGCTCACATCATTGATACAAGGAAAGAAGCGCTCAAACTTGAAGATATTCCCATCATTCGGGATTTCCCCGAAGTCTTTCCCGAAGACGTATCTGGATTACCTCCTGTACGACAAGTGGAATTCCGTATTGATCTCATTCCTAATGCAACTCCTATTGCTAAAGCTCCTTATCGTCTCGCTCCTTCGGAAATGCAAGAGCTTTCAAGCCAATTGCAAGAACTAACCGACAAGGGTTTTATTCGCCCTAGTTCTTCTCCTTGGGGTGCTCCTATTTTATTTGTAAAGAAGAAAGATGGTTCGTTTCGGATGTGCATCGATTACCGTGAACTTAACAAACTTACCATCAAGAATCGTTATCCTTTACCTCGAATCGACGACTTGTTTGATCAATTGCAAGGTGCTACTTGTTTCTCTAAGATAGAACTTCGTTCGGGCTATCATCAACTTAGAGTAGCCGAAGAAGACATTCCTAAAACTGCCTTCCGAACTCGCTATGGTCATTTCGAGTTTATGGTTATGCCATTTGGACTCACAAACGCACCTGTTGTTTTCATGGATCTAATGAATCGCGTTTGTAAACCATACCTCGACAAATTTCGTCATAGTCTTTATCGACGATATTCTCATTTATTCAAAATCCAAAGCCGAGCATGAAACTCATTTGCGACTTGCTCTAGAACTCCTCAAGAAAGAAAAGCTTTATGCTAAATTCTCGAAGTGCGAATTTTGGCTCAAGGAAGTTAAATTTTTGGGTCATGTAGTTGATGCGAAGGGAATACACGTTGATCCCACTAAGATCGAGGCCGTTCGTAACTGGCCTATTCCAACTAATCCTTCTGAGATTCGATCTTTTCTTGGGTTGGCAGGCTATTATCGTCGTTTCATCGAAAACTTCTCAAAGATCGCTATTCCTTTGACGAAGCTTACTCATAAAACTGAGAAGTTTGTTTGGGGAGATGATCAAGAATCAACATTTCACATTCTTAAAGACAAACTTTGTAAAGCTCCTGTTCTTAGTCTTCCTGATGGAACCGAAGATTTCGTGGTATATTGTGATGCATCGGGAAATGGTCTTGGTTGTGTGTTAATGCAACGAGGAAAAGTTATAGCTTATGCATCGAGACAATTGAAGAAGCACGAAGTCAATTATACCGTTCATGATCTCGAACTTGGAGCGGTTATCTTCGCTCTAAATTTGTGGAGACATTATCTCTTTGGTACGAAGTGTATTGTTTACACGAATCACCATAGTCTTCAGCATCTATTCAATCAAAAAGATCTAAACATGAGGCAACGTAGATGGATTGAATTGCTTAATGATTACCACTGTGAGATTAAATATCATCCTGGCAAGGCTAACGTTGTTGCCGACGCCTTGGGTCGTAAACCTTATTCAAAAGTCTACAGTATTCGTGTTCTTTCGGATCTTCATTCGTTAATCGGTATTGCGCAACAGAAGATAATCAATGGTGGAAACTTGGCTAGTGAATTGGGTTGTGGCATTGAAAAGCAATTAATCATCAAACCAAACGGTCTTCATTATTTCAACGATCGTCTTTGGATACCTTCAATCGATGATCTTCGTAATCTTGTGATGAAAGAAGCTCATAATACTCGATACTCGATTCATCCCGGTGCCGATAAAATGTATCATAATTTGAAGCATTCCTATTGGTGGTCAGGCATGAAAAAGGATATATTCTTATTCGTTCAAAAATGTCTAACTTGTTTGAAGGTTAAAGCCGAACATCAAAAGCCCTCAGGTTTGTTAACTCAACCCGAAATCTCGTTGTGGAAATGGTAAGGCATTGCGATGGACTTTATAACCAAACTTCCACGTTCATCAAAAGGTTACGACAGTATTTGGGTAATCATTGATCGTTTGACTAAAGTCGCTCACTTCATTCCTATTTGTGAAACTTATCGTGTCGGACGCTTAGCTCAAATCTACATTCAAGAAATCGTAAGACTTCATGGAGTACCGCTTGACATCATTTCTGACCGTGATGGTCGATTCATATCTCGATTTTGGAGATCTCTTCAATCCGCACTTGGAACTCGCTTGAATATCAGCACCGCTTACCATCCTCAAACTGATGGTCAATCGGAGCGTACTATTCAAACACTAGAGGATTTGTTGAGAACTTGTGTCATCGATTTCGGTGGTAGTTGGGACTCACACCTCGGACTTATCGAATTCTCCTACAACAACAGTCATCATACGAGTGCAAACATGGCCCCTTATGAAGCTTTATATGGTCGTAAATGTAGATCGCCGGTATGTTGGCAAGACATTGGGGAAACGCAAATAACTGGACCCGAATTGATACAAGAGACAACGAATAAAATCGTAAAAATACGCGAAAACCTCACCACCGCTCGTAGTCGTTAGAAAAGTTACGCCGATAAGCGTAGAAAGCCTCTTGAATTTGTCGTTGATGATCGCTTTCTTCTCAAGGTTTCACCTTGGAAAGGCGTGGTACGATTCAGCAAGAAAGGGAAGCTTGCCCTGAGATACGTTGGACCCTTCAGAATTATCGAGCGTGTGGGTAAGGTTGCGTATAGACTTGAGTTACCGACCGAACTAGAGAATGTCCATCCAGTCTTTCATGTATCTAATTTGCGAAAATGTCTAGCTGATGAAAATCTACATGTACCATTGGATGAAATCCAAATCGATTCGACCATGCACTTCGTAGAGCGACCTGTTGAAATCTTAGACCGTGAAATCAAGAAACTAAGGAGAAGTTCAATTCCAATAGTGAAAGTACGTTGGGAATCTAAACGTGGACCAGAGTTTACATGGGAACAAGAAGATCACATGAAATCCAAATATCCGCACTTATTCATAAATCAACCGGGTACTAGTCAACCATAATTTTCGAGGACGAAAATCTTTAAAGTTGTGGAGACTGTAACACCGTGCCCGAATCCGACCCGATACTTGACTTGTAACTTTAATTCGGACTTTGTAATTGTATAGATTTGACGATTTATAAAAGTTCGATTTGAGTTATGTATATTTGGGTTATCTTAATTCTATTTAAACCTTGTAACATTATTAATGTGTTATCTTGCATGTGTACATTAATGTACACTAAAATGTGTTTAATACACATGGACTTATATATATGCAAGTAATTCTAGTAATGTGTTAAAGACAAGTAGTTTGATTAATACATGCATGCAAGGAACTATGTATGTATGTATGTATGTATGTATGTTTCCTTGTTCTTAGCCTTCAAGTTTGGTCAAATGAGTTACACATTTCTTATTTATGGCTTTAAACACCTCTTTAACCATTTTCTTTTTGTAACCTACAATAATTAAATTTGGAGTTAATTATTAGGGGAGTTACATTTTGACTTTTCTTTATCACATATCAAACTCTATAAATTGGTGTCTTCTTGTCAAAAATCAAACCCACACAAAGCTCCATAATCAAAACTTCAAGCCTCCCATAATCGATTGTAAAGGTTCCCAATTCTATTGTTTTTCATCATAATCATGTTTATCTTTTATGTTACTCAAGCTTACCATCATCATCTTATTAATCTTGTCTATTCAAACTCTAATCTAGAAAACTCTAAATTCATGATATATTCTTATTCATATTTATTCTTATTTCTAGATTTGTAAAGGCAAGTTTGGTGTTCCTTTCAACGTATTCCGTATTCATAATCTAGTATCCGTATCTACCTCCGTATTTAATCATGTGAGTAAACTCGATGCCCTTTTTATTATATAAATCTTTAGGCTGTATCATGACATTCATATTCGTACTTATATTCATACTTTTATGTTTAATTCATACTTATTTTCACATTTATATTTTATGCCTATATTCGTACTTATAGTAATATGGTGATTCATATTCATATTTACGTTTATATTCATACTTATATTTATGTGTATATTAAAACTTATATTCATATTAAAACTTATATTCATGTTTATATACTCACTTATAATCATGTTTATATGTATACTTTTTGTATTATATTCATCGTAATTCATTCATATTGGTATTCATTCATAAAAGTCATTCTTATTATATTCATTCGTAAAGTCATTTATGTTTATATGTACTTATATTCATATTTGATACTATATTTTCGTATTATGGCAAACATTGGCATGAATCAAGTGACACAATCATTATGGGATGCACACACGATAAATCAAACATTCAAACAATCAATCATTCATTATATGTATATACTAAACGGGAAACGTGATAGATCTATTGGCCGTTATTAGACATTCCGACGTGTTACTGTGAATGTCGAGGCCCTCGACCGAACCCTATGTGACTTTGATCACATATGATATACATCAGACTTGATACAAACGCGTGTTATGCCATTATACACATATTATACTTTCTTTATATATTCTTTTATTATACATTCTTTTATACTACATTTTACATATTCATTTATATTACTTTTATACTCTTTATTAGGTAATCTTTTTAATACTTTATACTTGTGTCTTAAACTTGTTTATTCACCAATACTTTTGTATTGACGTTTACTTTTTACATGATACAGGAAATGGATAGGTTTGCTTGAAGAAAACATAAGAGCTTGGACCTAGTTAATGACATTAATAATAATTTAAGTCTTTTGTCGTTTTTCGGTTACTTTTCTGTAAAACATTTATTCATCTTTAATGCATTCATTTAAACCATTAAATGTGTCTATTATAACCTAATAGAGGAACACGAGTTAAGAACAATTGTAATGCCTCAGGTGTATTCCGCTTTAGCCGGGGTGTTACAGTTACCATCATTTTATATAAAAGGTTTTAACAATGTTTTTAAACTTAATTCAATAAAGATCTACGGTTAAACTTAAAATCGAGTTTAACATCTACATTATTAACTAACAACTTACATATCTGATCACATCATCCAAGTGAATGCAAGGGAATTCAGCTACTCATAATCATACAGAGGCAACAATCAATATCGAAAGAAAACATCATAATATTACGAATAGAAATGAAAACAATAATATCAATACCAATCAGTTTAACAACAAACAACGAGAATCAGAATTGTCACGATTGAGTTCCAAAAACGTTTTTAAACAAACCCTAATAATAATATTGCCTCCTCCCAAATTCTCTGCTTAATACCGGGTAAAAAAAAACTTGGATTACACCCAATATTCGTAAACCTAATACATCACCAGATCATGTCCTGTATAACGCCCATCACCAGAATCAACGCCCGTCACATATACATTTTGGTACGTATGTTGGTGCCTGTCATCGTTATGCTGCTTCTTTTACCTCTATTTGTTAACGGAAACGAACCCGACTTCCCTTTTCACCAATTTTCGCTCTAAAAATGGCATTTTCGCATCATAATTTCAGCTTAACCTAAAAATCACTTTACATACCATAAGCGCTAAAACTTCCCTAATCCGTCGTGGATAAAATACAAAATGAACCAATATCGCACATAAAAATATGCATAATATATGCG
Organism: Senecio squalidus; assembly: GCA_910822075.1. Classification (NCBI taxonomy): domain Eukaryota; kingdom Viridiplantae; phylum Streptophyta; class Magnoliopsida; order Asterales; family Asteraceae; genus Senecio; species Senecio squalidus. The sequence continues at coordinate 60,937,634 of CAJVGC010000001.1, read as the reverse complement.
ATATCAACGTATTATATAATTAGTCAGATATGAAAAAAGATAAAAATAATATAAAATTGTGGGGTTGTTTTTTCGGTTTGTTTTTTCTAGATCGAAAAAGGAAAAAAGAGAAAAAAATGTTACTTTAATTTGTTAATTGTCAACTATGTTTAGTTAAAGTTTACAACATTTTTTGTAATTTCTAATATTTTACTAAATGATAATATGTTTAATTTAATTTCAAAAGATTATTAGTATGTTGTGTATTATGAATAATAGCCACAAAATATCCATAAAATTACATGCACAATTTTGTGGATCCTATCTGATATAAGATATGATATTGGTATTAATTGTTTAACTGAAAGCATGCTTAATTAGTTTGACTGTTAAAAGTAAAAGTAATAGTAATAGTTACATGACACCTTATTACTTAAATTTGGGATTAAAATTAGCTATTTTTTGGACATGTTATTTGATAATTGTATTATGTATCTTTGAAAAGGGCTTATGCAATCAAGTACACTTGATGTAAGTGGTCCGACTTCCTTTGAAACGAAAGCTTAATTCAATATGCATAATTTGTTCATAGTTGACCATTATTTACGGGTCCACCTACAATGTTGCATTGAATTAATTGTTAATTGTTTAAAGTTTATTGTTTGTTGGAAATTTATAATATGTCTTGGCAATACTACACATTCTATAACGCACTGGGTCGGATTTATATACCGTAACTTGGTCCCGCGAAAGAACGACTATTTTATTTGAAAAACATGTTAAAATCACTATTTATAAAATGCAATATCTAATTCATAACTAAATATAAATTGCCTTTATACATATAATTCCCAAATATGCTCATCCATTATAGACACGATCTTTAAGCATGTTTGACGAATGTGTTAGTTACTCATAATGAGGTGGGTTTTTAACTGACATTAATTTTCGCCCACACTCATCTACTTACCTGGTCGTGTTTAAATGGAGTTACCGAAGTTTATTTAATTAAGATAGTTATATTTAGAGCACTCAGAGTGATAATGAGTGATAATGAGGTTGTGGTGGGTTGTGGGGAAAAAGGTGATGACGTGGCAGTGAGAATGAGGGTTGTGAGTTGTTATGATAGGGAGGGTTGTGGAGAATGTGAGATTATTTTATTATTTTTTTATTTTTCTTAAAAGATAAATAAATAATTAAAAGAATATAAAATATTAAAACTTAATAATTAAAACATTAAATAACATAAATAAATAAAAATTACAAATAATTAAAACATAAATAAATAATTAAAACATACATAAAAAATTACAAATAATTAAAAACTAAACTAATTAATCCCGTATTTTTCTCGGATTTTATTTTTCTCGTCTTCGACCCAAGCCGCTTCTGCCGGAGGCATCCCCTCCGTGCTTTGTCGAAGAAACATCATATCGTCTCTTCGTGCACTAGAGTAAGCCGCTTCTTCTTGTCGCATAGCCGCTTGCTCTTGTCGGTGGAGGGTTTGCGCCTTTTTTTCCGCGGTTTTCTTCTTCGTCTTCGTAATGCTTTTCAAGTGTGACGCGATGAGCCCGCAAAGCGTCGAGGACGAAGATGTTTGCGCCTTATCGGAGGCGTCGGATGATTCCTTTCTTTTGCTACCTCTCTTTTTCCCCGGAGGTCGTTGTTCCACATCATCCGCAAATATGTCGTCCCCGACACCAACGTCGTCGAGGTTGACGGTATCGAGTGGAGGATCTATCTTGACAAATGAGCGCCGTCGTCGAGGTTGACGGTATTCAATACCGAGTGGAGGATCTTTCCCAGGCCTTGTCATGCCTAAACGTCGATTTCTCGGCCTCATAGTACATTTGCCGAGCCGCTTTGTAAACCGCATTGTCGTCGGTCCCGCTTCCTCGACATCTTACCGCCTCGGCATGGTGGCCGATAAAAGCCTTGACCAAGGCACTCATCGCCGTAAACTTGGAGTGGAGGGACTCCTTGCCTCTCTCCGGCAAATCTAGCTTCGCCGCCTCTTTGTTGTAACCCTCAACGATCCGTATCCAAAATCGAGGTCCGGGTTGGGCGTTTCCTACCTCCTCATCTTCCGAGACCGAGCACCACATCCCCGCCAAAAGTTCCTCCTCTTGGGCCGTCCATGCAACCTTCTTGCACACCTTTTTCTTTTTCGACCTCGACGGCCGTGATGCGGTTACTTCGACCACATCGTCCGTTTCTTGGACGATTTCTTGGGTTTCTGGGACAAAAGTTTGTGTTTGGGGGGTTTGTGTTTGTTGGGTTGGTAAGGTTTGGGGAAGAAAATTTTGGGTTTGGGAGAGAAGTTGTTGATGCATGGCGTATTGCTCGGTATTGAATATTTGTTGTGGGTATTGTGGGTATTGTGGTTGAAGAGGTTGTTGCGTTAAAAAAGTGTTAAGAATATGTTGGGATTGTTGTGGCGAAAAGTTTGGTATTTGGGGAGTATATAAGGGGTTTGTTGTGCCGAAATAGTTGGCGAAACCGGATGGTGTTTGTGATTGTGGCGTCGAAGGATTGTTTGTGTTTGTTTGGGGAGCGTTTGATGAAGACGAAGACATTTCGTGATTATTTTGGGTTTGGGTATTAGATTGAATTGGATTAAGAATAAGATTGTTGAAAGAAGGTGTGATTTTTTTGGTTAGATTGTGGGGGTATTTATAGGTGAATTTGGGAAAAGAAAAAAAAAATAAAAAAATTAATATATATATATATTAATTATAACGGTAATACTACCGTTGGAATTAAAAAAAAAAAAAAAAAAAACATAAAACTCGAGAATGAGCCGTTGTGGGCACAACGGGCGCCTGAGAACGAGCCCACAACGAGCTCGACAGAGTGATAACGAGCAATGCTGCTCGTTGTGAGCTCGAGAACGGGCGAGAACGGCCCCCACTCCGAGCGCTCTTACTAAGTATATGCATTAGACATCTTCAAGCATGAAAATAAATAAAATTAGAGATTTTTGTTAAAATATATGATACGAAGATGTGTGCATACTTCTTCGTACATATTTGATAAATTTATCAAATAAATTATCCATTAAATGAAGTCGTTGCCATCCAATCAGTAAAAACACTTGTACTTGCTTTTTACTCTACGTGAGACGTTGGTAAGGAGTGTTCCAAGGTAAATTACTACTCATCGTGAGACGGTGGCGGACTATTTATTATTCTTAATTAGACGATTTAAACCTAGTTAAGCGGTGAGATCCTTAAGCCCATGACAAAAGATGGTATGAAACATGTTTTAACGATACTTGTTGCTTGATCACTAGTGCCATTAAAATTCCTTAACATCTAGGAAACATGTAATGCAATTATTGATCTCACTTACCTTTTGAGTACCACCATTCCTAGCAGATTAATTGATGAAATGATGCTATGTCATTTGGATCCTAATCTTAAGAAATTTAAAATATAATTTTTATTGAAAGTATAAAATTTGGACTTTCCATTCTGTTTTCTAATTTCAATGACTCATATCGTCAACTAAGGATTATCCTTCGAGTTGAGAAGAAAACTGATGTCCTTGAACAATAGATGCTCCTAGCTCCTGCTGAAATGCAACAACTACTCAAAAAGCGGCATATACTGTTGCATATAAGCGATTATAACACCCTGGTTTTCAAAATTCAACCTTAACAAAAACTTTTCAAATCCTCATTAAATATATCAAAGTACTTTAGCAGAGGTCTTTAAAACATTTATTAGTCACGTATCTATAAAACCAAAGGCACGTGAACCATGTCATAAACCACTGTTACTTCAACATCACATCATAACTGTTTAATAGTTCAAAGTACGTAAATGTAAACAATAAACTAAGTTCAAAGCTCCGACAATCTTAGGCTACCCAAAGTAACCCATCTCACAAGTCTCCTTTTAAAAGGCAAAGAATTTTTTGGATCCTAAAATTTGGAAGAATTTTTATTGAAAGCATAAAGTTTGGAGTTTAAGTTCTGTTTTCTAATTTCAATGACTCGTATCGTCAACTAAGGATTATCCTTCAAGTTGAGAAGAAAACTGATGTCCTTGAACAATAGATGCTCCTAGCTCCTGCTGAAATGCAACAACTACTCAAAAAGCGGCATATACGGCATATACTGTTGCATATAAGCAATTGTAACACCCTGGTTTTCAAAATTCAACCTTAACAAAAACTTTTCAAATTCCTCATTAAATATATCAAAGTACTTTAGCGGAAGTCTTTAAAACATTTATTAGTCACATATCTATAAAACCAAAGGCACGTGAACCACGTCATAAACCAGTGTTAGTTCAAAATCACATCATAATTGTTTAATAGTTCAAAGTACGTAAATGTAAACAATAAACTAAGTTCAAAGCTTCGACAATCTTAGGCTACCCAAAGTAACCCATCTCACAAGTCACCTTTTAAAAGGTAAAGCTACCTTCCTGTTCAACCTACACGCATGCAAGACATGAAAAGAACAAGTGTTAGCTAAAAGCCAAGTGAGATACCGTAGATTTATAAAACGTCTTTAAAATCATCTTTAGTAAAACATCTTCATAGAGGAGTCTTATTAAACATCTTTGTCAAAACATATTTTTCAAAACATCTTTATTCAAACATCTTTATCAAATCTTCGTTATAAAACATATTTACCATAACATCATCATAGTTAACAAATCATCGACAATGTTAACCAAGCATCATCAAAACAAACAAGTAATAAAGCAAGCAACCAAACAGACAATAAGCATGTCAAACAAATTGTATTAGTCTATCTCATCGAATATCTTAAGGGCATCTAATTATCAAGGTCATCGAAGCCTTCTTCGTCTTCATCGTTTTATTCATTGTAATTCATCGTACGTGCAAGCACGCACTTGGGCAATAACATCAAGACCCTAAGTCCCTCAAGGCCACGAATTTGACCAAGCGGGGGTTTCACGAGTACTATGAAAACTAACGACCGTATAGCAATCGGTTTGAAAATCGTTGTTAGAACAACCTCTAGTAATCGGGTCCCACTACTCCGACTTTGTAATTTATAAATACGTGACTTGTCGTTATGGCATGTATACTAACAGACCCAAAACATCAATATGATCCTCTCCACGCCTAGGATGACATTATTCATATGTGACCAACGTAATACAACATGCGTCGTATCATCACATGTCATCGAGTACACAAGCACCCGGAAGTACCTGCATACTCATGCTATAAACAGTGTCTAGATTGTCAGTAGTAGCATCGTAAGTACAACTGTAAAGGTAGTTTGGCGTTTTTTACCCTGACCATTGATCATCGTTTAACCTAAGTTCGACCTCTTATCGTTATGGTCAAGTGATGCAATAATCTAACTCACGACTAACCTACATCGTCATCATCTTAGTTGGTTTATTCATGCAAATTATCTAGATCACGATTAATCTAATCCACACATGTTTATTCCTCCAAGTATGCAAACTTCTAATTCATGCAATTAAGAAAAACAACAATCATCATACAAACGATCATCATAACAAACAAACGTAAGAATCCCCAAACCGTTTGCACGAAATATCGAGGGCTAAGAATCACCCAAAACAGCCCCCCCCTCCAACATTTAATCACATCATACAACATCAAATAATCATACACATAACAATAAATACTCGTTACTCGAAAATCCCGTTTTTGTCATGCATTCGGTTTTTCAATACGTGTACTAACCGAAGCAAAACGAAAGAAAATGAACAAATGAACGAGCTACTGAAATTAGCGGACAATATGGCAACAAATAGATCACAAAACAGCCCCGATCAATCACGCACGATAAACTTCCGAATGAAAACACTCGATCAAACGAATCACCCAAATCGTAACATCTCGGAGTGTCTGCAAAAATCAGTATTTCTCTCCACCTTCTGTTTGATTTCATCTTTCGGTTCCTTCTTGTCACACCCCGCTTGGAAGCGGAAACGCGAGATGTTCCAGTTATAATATCAAAGTCAAGATTACAACAATATAACCGATAAACAAAACATCAAATTAAATTGATCATGCCAAAAGTTACAAAATACATCAATAAGTCAAGGCGATGAGACGCCAAGTACGAATACAATTCCAAAAGAAATCAACAAAAGGATCGTCATGGAAATTACAATAAACAATTCAAATTCAAATTTCCCCAAAGAAAGCGATCCAAAAATAAACTATGGCATGATCACGGAAATCCTCAATTTCCTGCAAAGCGTTAAAACGACATCAACAACATGTTGGTGAATTATTCGCAAATTTAAAGTAAAAGTTGACCCATCGACAATTTTCATCAAACAACGTTAATTTCAAATGATATATCTTGTTTTCAACAACCAATAGCGAGAGGTACTTTTCCTAGACTATTCATACACTGAACCTGACCGTACAACCCCAAATCCCGAGGTCGCCAACCAAAGGTAACAATAAATTAACCGGCCATAACATCCGCTCCTAGAAACATTCTACCGAGCAGTGAGGGTTAGGTCTATAACCCATATAGATCTATATATATGTAAAACCGTTGGGCTCAAAGCTTAACAAGTGTATCAGGGGGCCCCAACAAGGGCTAATGGCTTAATCTAAGGCAGACCTAATCCACTAGGCAAACAAGATAATCAACAACATTCCGCATACAAGCAGACATTTTAAAATACGCTTTACAGCCCAAAAATATTTAAGACAAGGGCTACGAATAACTCACAGATAAAGCTTTAGCAAACCAATAACGGGTACACCAACACAGAGTTACAACTCCACCGCCTAAGTGCCTTAAACAATAAACAACATAGTCTCAGTATCTCTATAAGTCTAGGTCCGGTTTAGCCTTGTCGGTTAAGATTAAGTTAAATAAGATAATCCAATTATTAATAAGTTTAAAAGAGGTGACGTATTTAGAAGGCGATGTTCCGCGTCAAACAGGGCCGCTCGGAGAGATATCGGCATTCCACGTCATAATCGTCAACAGGAGAAGAATGATAATCCGAATCGAAAATGATTACAAGGAGTATCGGTTAATAAAATATCGTTAACAAGTTTCAATAGATCGACCAAAGGTTAAGATGTTGACTTATAAAAGTCAAGGGTCAATTATGTTGACTTAGGAAAGTCAAATGTCAATCAAGTTGACTTATAAAAGTCAAAATCAATTTAAAAGTCCAATTTGACACCTTGAATAACTTGAAGTGTTTTCATACCAAGATGTTTAGAATAAAATGTCTTTCAAAACCATTTATAAAGTTTCCCGCAAAACATATTTTGATGACTTAAAACAATGATCAATTGAGGCGAAGTTTAAAGTATCACAAAAAGATTTAAAATGTCCGTTTAAGTAATATTATGACATTCGAGATTGCGTTGGTGTCTTTGAGTCCAAAGACAATGTTTTTGTATAATATGTTACTTTGGTATACAATTTATTTATATAAGTGTTTTAAGTCGTAAAAAGTCGCGAGTTGAAATTTCGGCAGCGCTTCCGCGTCATAAAATATTAGTCCATTTATTCAATCACTTTCCCGCTTATCAACAATGCATTTTAAACCATTATACATAATACATAATACCATATTTAGTTTTACACAATACTTTGGTTACTTATATTTTAACATTTTGTCCAATTTTAGTCCAAATCGATCAAACGCACGAGTGTTGGTCTAATAATTTATCCTAACCGATTTTCAAGGCTAAAACCGGATAATATATATAATGAAATCACAAGATTCACAAGAGTAACAAGCTATACCACTAACTCCGCTTGATTTGACCAGAATCTGGAAAGACAACTTCGGTGGTATAGCGATGAGTATATCCGCCTCCAAAACACAAGACAACCATCGAAAATTAGCATAACGAAGCATTTGGATGTACAATATGTCACCATTATTACTGTTTTTACTCATCTCAGCCCCATAATATTATTGACAAAAGTCCAGAACGTGAATACAAGTTTTAAACGAGTAAAACGACACATTTTCGGGAGGTCAGCAGCCCGGTGCTGCGCACCTGGGCACAGGTGCTGCGCACCTAGCTGCTGCCTTCTTCCCGTTTTGCGTTTTTCTTGCTAAAATCGTTTTGTAACTCAAAGATTTCGACATGCAACCAGTAGATAACTTATAAAACATCATTTTTTTATAGTTTCTAAATAACTTTTACCCACAAAACATAGATTTAAGTAGTGTTTATATAAAAATCGTTTTTGTACACAAGGTGATATAAATCCTTACAAAAAACTCGTTTTTAAGGCTTAGATCATACATGCAATTAAAGATTTGAATAAAAACAGTAAAAAGGAAGAAATCTACCGAAGGGAACACTTGGATGATGAGTTTGATCGGATTTGAGCTTCAAAATCTTTGCAAAAGTGGTCCTTTTTCGGTATAAACAACACCCCTTTGCTTCTCTTGAAGTCTAGAACGATTTGTATAGGTTAGAAATGGATTTTAATGGTGAAAAGCTTCTGGAAATGGGGTTTGATAGAGAGAAAACTTAGAGAGAAAATGGGACTAGGTGTATTTGTGTGTGTGTTTCTTGATTGCAAAAATGAAAAAGAAAAGAAATTAAAAGGAAAGTGTAATGATACACTTTGGGCAGGTAAAATGGCAGTAAAGAGAGCACATGGTCGAGATTTGATTGGTTGGTTTATTACAAAAACGAGGCAAGGACCAAAAGTGTAAAATTTTGAATTCTGGCAAGAGGTGCTGCGCACCTATGCCATAGGTGTTGCGCACCGGGTGAATTTTCAGCACTTTCTGATTTTCGTTTACGCAATCGTTAAGGAGTTTCGTTCGTCGAAAGTTCCCGATTCTTTTTGCGTTGAACTTAGGAAAGTTCACGCTTTGATTTACTTTATATTAGGTTCATTTAATATTAAAATTTCACTTTTGATTTCGAGATTCGCACGATTTCGGTAAAAGGGTACGCAAGAGTAAAAGTGCGATAACTCGCGGATAAAGGATCCGATAACCGACAAATTTGGCATAAACCTTCTAACTTATATTTATGAGGATACTAACTAATTGGCACTTAGATAAAATAATATTATCACGTCCCGAGGGACAAATCAGTAAATACGAGAACCCGATACTCAATAACAGTAAATCGTGAGCAAAACAAAGCGTAACACAAGGGTCGAAATCAGTTGCGAATAAAATATAAATAATGACGGTAACTCAAGTACCTCAAATAGACGGGACGTCACAGCCTCCCCCAGTTAAAAGAATTTCGTCCTCGAAATTACTATTGAGCATCGCTACTAGAAAAGAGATGGGGATATTTCCGCTGCATTTCATCTTCCCGTTCCCACGTAAACTCGGCTCCAAACTTAGAGTTCCATCGGACCTTTACAATAGGAATCCGACTCCGCCGCAGGCGCTTGAGCTCTCGATCAACGATTTCTACCGGCTCCTCTATCACGTGAAGCGAATCATCCAAACTCAGTTTCTCTAAAGGGACAATCAATGAATCGTCAGCAAGACACTTCTTGAGATGCGATACATGAAATACGTTGTGCACACCGCTCAACTCAGGTGGCAACTCAATACGGTAAGCCACCGGTCCAACACGAGACAAAATCTTAAACGGACCCGTAAAACGTGGACTTAACTTGCTGCGCTTCTCAAAACGAAACACGCCCTTCCAAGGAGAAACCTTTAATAACACCATATCGCCGACCTTGAATTCCAAAGGCTTCCGACGCAAATCCGCGTACTTCTTCTGACGATCTCTCGCGGCTAACAGACGATCCTTGATCCTAAAGATCTTATCAGTCGTTTCCTGGATCAGCTCGGGACCCGTAATCTGACTATCACCAATCTCAGCCCAACAGAGTGGAGACCTACACTTACGACCGTAAAGAGCTTCAAAAGGCGCGCAATTGATACTGGAGTGGTAGCTATTGTTGTACGAAAACTCGACCAACGGTAAATGTCTATCCCAACTCCCGCCAAAATCCAAAACACACGCGCGTAGCATATCCTCTAACGTCTGAATCGTGCGCTCACTCTGACCATCGGTCTGAGGGTGATAAGCCGTACTCATATCTAATCTCGTGCCTAAAGCTCGCTGTAGCGTCTGCCAGAACCTCGAAGTAAAACGCGCGTCGCGATCAGAAATAACAGATACATGAATTCCATGCCTGGCCACGATCTCATCAATATATAATCTAGACAACTTCTCTATTCGGTAATCTTCTCGAATAGGCAGAAAATGCGCTGACTTAGTCAGTCGATCAACGATGACCCAAATGGTATCATAACCTCCTGAAGACCTAGGAAGCTTCGTAACAAAATCCATCGTAATATTTTCCCACTTCCACTGTGGGATTTCCGGCTGCTGAAGAAGGCCAGAAGGCTTCTGATTCTGAGCCTTAACTTTAGAACATGTCAAACACTTGCCTACATACTCGGCAATCGCCCTCTTCATGCCAGGCCACCAGTAAAAATCCTTCAAGTCATGGTACATCTTATCCGCTCCGGGATGAACGGAGTAATTCGACTTGTGACCTTCATCCAAAATTAACTGCCTAAGACCGACGGGAACCCAAATACGATCCAAGAAATACAATACTCCGTCGTCTTTCGGCTCCAACTGACGTGCCAAACCAAATAATCCTTCATCCTTCAAACAATCCTCGGTGAGAGCCTCCTGCTGAGCCTGAATAATACGAGTCTTCAAACTCGACTGAATAGAAACCATCATAGCGCGAACTCTCACCGGCTTAACCGTTTCCTTGCGACTTAACGCATCGGCTACTACATTAGCTTTTCCCGGATGATAACGAATTTCACAGTCATAATCGTTAAGCAATTCCACCCATCGGCGTTACCTCATATTCAACATCTTTTGGTCAAAGATGTGCTGTAACGACTTATGATCGGTGAACACAACACACTTAGTACCGTACAGATAATGGCGCCAAATCTTCAAAGCAAAAACCACCGCGCCTAATTCCAAATCATGGGTCGTGTAGTTCTTCTCATGAATCTTTAACTGACGAGAGGCATAGGCAATGACCTTTCCATTCTGCATCAGCACACACCCGAGTCCCTTATGCGAAGCATCGCAATATACAACAAAATTCTCGGTACCCTCGGGAAGACTCAAGATAGGAGCATCACACAACCGCTTCTTCAATAACTGAAAAGCTTCTTCCTGATCGGCACCCCAAACAAACTCCTCGTTCTTCTGGGTCAATTTCGTCATCGGCGAAGCTATCTTTGAAAAGCTCTCAATAAAACGACGGTAATAACCTGCCAGACCCAAAAATGAACGGATATCGGTGGGCGTCTTAGGAGCAACCCAATCTCTGACGGCCTTAATCTTGGCAGGATCCACGTGGATGCCTTCCTTGCTAACCACGTGGCCAAGAAATTGAACCTCAGATAACCAAAACTCACACTTCGAGAACTTAGCGTAAAGCTGTTCCTTCCTGAGCAACTCCAACACTATTCTCAAGTGCTCCTCGTGCTCCGCACGGCTACGAGAATAAACCAGAATATCGTCGATGAATACTATCACGAACTTATCGAGGTAAGGACGGCATATACGGTTCATCATTTCCATAAACGCTGCAGGCGCATTCGTGAGACCGAATGGCATAACTAAAAACTCATAATGACCGTATCGCGTCCGAAAAGCAGTCTTCGGAACGTCCTCCTCCTGCACCCTCAATTGGTGATATCCGGACCATAAATCAATCTTAGAAAAGAAACATGAACCTTGAAGTTGATCAAACAAGTCATCTATACGGGGTAAAGGATAGCGGTTCTTTACTGTCAGCTTATTCAGCTCTCGGTAATCTATACACAATCTCATTGAACCATCCTTCTTTTTCACAAAGAGTACCGGCGCGCCCCACGGAGAGAAACTCGGTCTAATGAAACCTTTATCCACTAACTCCTGGATCTGCTTAGAGAGCTCTAACATCTCCGAAGATGCTAACCGATAAGGAGCTTTTGCCACTGGCGCTGCTCCGGGAACTAAGTCGATCCTAAACTCTACCTCACGTCTAGGCGGTAAACCAGGTAAGTCCTCTGGGAACACATCCGGAAAATCACACACTACTGGTTTCTCCTCCAGCTTCTCAGTGTTATCCTTCTTCACAAGATGTGCCAGAAAGAGTGAACAGTCCCGCTTGATGTACTCCCGGACTTTCATACACGAGACGATCTTAAGGCGCTTCCCTGCCTTATTCCCTCGAACTAATAGCGGCTCTCCATGCGGTAACGGAATACGGATCATCTTCTCGAAGCATACGATCTCCGCACGATGCGTCTCTAACCAATCCATGCCAATAATTACGTCGAAACTACCTAACCTAATCGGAATTAAGTCGATAGGAAAAGAGTGGTCGTCGAAACTAACACTACAGTCGGAAAGTAACTCAGACGCATGCAAGAACTCACCATCAGCCAATTCTATCTCAAAGGAAGGTACTAAAGGTATAGACTTACGGGGAATCATAGTCCTAAACTCATCAGATATAAAACTTCTATCCGCACCAGAATCAAATAAAATAAACGCAGGTCGACCACAGATAAGAAAAGTACCCGTAACGACGTGTGGATCCTGCTGAGCCTCCTTGGCTCCCACAACAAACGCCCTGCCTCGAGGAGCATTACCAGCTGCAGCTAACTTAGGACATTTGTCCTTATGATGATCCGGGGAACCACATCCAAAACACTTTCCCTTAAAGGCCTTACAAAACTTGTCCGTGTGACCCAACTTCTTGCAAATACTGCATTCCCAACAAGCTACTTCCTTGGCGTGATACCTACTACACCGACCACACTGCGGGTACTTACCCTGGGTACCCGTTGCCACAGCAGCATACGATTTGACAGCTTGAGGGGCATCATTCCTCCTAAATCTCTTCCTTGAATCCTCATTGCGGTTTCCACCACTCCGTTTCCCACTGGAGTTTTGCTTAACAATCATCGGGGGTAGCTCACCGTCCCGGACCGCATTCTGAGTCAAGGTGATCGCAATCTCAACCGCGCTCTGAAACGTGCTCGGTTTGCTGGATAGGACACTCTTACGGATTGATGGGGGTAATCCGTGAGTGTAGCGACCGATTCGTTTGAGTTCCGGTCGAACCAAGTGTGGAACCAGTTGGGACAAAGCGTGAAAACGCGAAGTGTACCCCTGAATGTCTGACCCAACCATGGTCAAGTTCCACAGTTCATCTTCCAACTTCTGAATCTCGGATTCAGGTACATACTCAATAATCATTAACTCCTTCAATTGCTCCCAAGTCATGGTCTTAATCACCGCTCGGCCTCGCACATTCACGACCGAGTTCCACCATGTCAGAGCCGTTCCTTGAAATACAAACGTAGCAAACCGGACTCTATCTTTGTCCGCACAATCGATAGCATCGAAAATAGATTCTAGCTTCTCCATCCACTGAAGCGTTCCAGTCGCTCCCTCATTGCCGCGGTACTCCGGGGCCTTGCAGCTCATAAAGGTCTTCATTGTGCATTCAACACGACGAGCTGAGCCCTCGGCTCCACCAGAAACTGTCTTGGGTCCACCAGACCCAGTTACAACAACGTCATCACCCTCAAAAACCGGCTCAGGGCCCTCATTATTAACCACCGGCTCGGGATTTCCGGAACCCGAACCATTACCTTGGGCGGTGCCCTCTCGAAGTTGAGCTACAAGCTCGGGCATCATCGCCGCTAGCTGCTGAGCAATCATCTGAGCCATGTCAGGATTCGATTCATTTTCCACATTGTTCCTTCTCGCATTGGACGTATTCGCTCTCGCATTCTGACTCGCGGTATTAGCCCTCGCGTTCGCAGTAGCACGTCTAGCAGAACTTCGTGTCGCAACTCTCCTCTTAGGCGCCATCGTCCTAAAATAAAAAGGAAAAAAATTCGATCAGCAAATGTGTGCAAAAACAAGGCCAAACGCCACAAAATCAACGCGAAATAAACACGTATGAAAAATAGTGCACACATTGCAATCGGAGAAAATCGATTCAAAAAGCCTATGGTCATAGTCCAAGTGATTTACTCTATTAAAATCACTCGGTTCGCTATAACCTTTGGCTCTGATACCAACTTCTGTCACACCCCGCTTGGAAGCGGAAACGCGAGATGTTCCAGTTATAATATCAAAGTCAAGATTACAACAATATAACCGATAAACAAAACATCAAATTAAATTGATCATGCCAAATGTTACAAAATACATCAGTAAGTCAAGGCGATGAGACGCCAAGTACGAATACAATTCCAAAAGAAATCAACAAAAGGATCGTCATGGAAATTACAATATGTCACACCCCGCTTGGAAGCGGAAACGCGAGATGTTCCAGTTATAATATCAAAGTCAAGATTACAACAATATAGCCGATAAACAAAACATCAAATTAAATTGATCATGCCAAATGTTACAAAATACATCAGTAAGTCAAGGCGATGAGACGCCAAGTACGAATACAATTCCAAAAGAAATCAACAAAAGGATCGTCATGGAAATTACAATAAACAATTCAAATTCAAATTTCCCCAAAGCAAGCGATCCAAAAATAGACTATGGCATGATCACGGAAATCCTCAATTTCCTGCAAAGCGTTAAAACGACATCAACAACATGTTGGTGAATTATTCGCAATTTTAAAGTAAAAGTTGACCCATCGACAGATTTCATCAAACAACGTTAATTTCAAATGATATATCTTGTTTCCAACAACCAATAGTGAGAGGTACTTTGCCTAGACTACTCATACACTGAACCTGACCGTACAACCCCAAATCCTGAGGTCGCCAACCAAAGGTAACAATTTAATTAACCGGCCATAACTTCCACTTCTAGAAACATTCTACCGAGCAGAGAGGGTTAGGTCTATAACCCATATAGATCTATATATATGTAAAACCGTTGGGCTCAAAGCTTAACAAGTGTATCAGGGGGCCCCAACAAGGGCTAATGGCTTAATCTAAGGCAGACCTAATCCACTAGGCAAACAAGATAATCAACAACATTCCGCATACAAGCAGACATTTTAAAATACGCTTTACAGCCCAAAAATATTTAAGACAAGGGCTACGAATAACTCACAGATAAAGCTTTAGCAAACCAATAACGGGTACACCAACACAGAGTTACAACTCCACCGCCTAAGTGCCTTAAACAATAAACAACATAGTCTCAGTATCTCTATAAGTCTAGGTCCGGTTTAGCCTTGTCGGTTAAGATTAAGTTTAATATAATATTCCAACGTTTAATAAAACGAATAAGGATGACGGATTAAGAAGACGATGTTCCGCGCCAGAAAAGGGCCGATCGGCAAGATATCGATCTTTCACGTCAACAACGACCGTTGGAAGCAAATAATAACTCCGAGTCGAAAGGATTATTAAAATGTTCATTAAGTCGACCAAAATTAAGATGTTGACTTATAAAAGTCAAGGGTCAATTATGTTGACTTAGGAAAGTCAAATGTCAATCAAGTTGACTTATTAAAGTCAAAATCAATTTAAAAGTCCAATTTGACACCTTGAATAACTTGAAGTGTTTTCATACCAAGATGTTTAGAATAAAATGTCTTTCAAAACCATTTATAAAGTTTGCCGCAAAACATATTTTGATGACTTAAAACAATGATCAATTGAGGCGAAGTTTAAAGTATCACAAAAAGATTTAAAATGTCCGTTTAAGTAATATTATGACATTCGAGATTGCGTTGGTGTCTTTGAGTCCAAAGACAATGTTTTTGTATAATATGTTACTTTGGTATACAATTTATTTATATAAGTGTTTTAAGTCGTAAAAAGTCGCGAGTTGAAATTTCGGCAGCGCTTCCGCGTCATAAAATATTAGTCCATTTATTCAATCACTTTCCCGCTTATCAACAATGCATTTTAAACCATTATATATAATACATAATACCATATTTAGTTTTACACAATACTTTGGTTACTTATATTTTAACATTTTGTCCAATTTTAGTCCAAATCGATCAAACGCACGAGTGTTGGTCTAATAATTTATCCTAACCGATTTTCAAGGCTAAAACCGGATAATATATATAATGAAATCACAAGATTCACAAGAGTAACAAGCTATACCACTAACTCCGCTTGATTTGACCAGAATCTGGAAAGACAACTTCGGTGGTATAGCGATGAGTATATCCGCCTCCAAAACACAAGACAACCATCGAAAATTAGCATAACGAAGCATTTGAATGTACAATATGTCACCATTATTACTGTTTTTACTCATCTCAGCCCCATAATATTATTGACAAAAGTCCAGAACGTGAATACAATTTTTAAACGAGTAGAACGACACATTTTCGGGAGGTCAGCAGCCCGGTGCTGCGCACCTGGGCACAGGTGCTGCGCACCTGGTGAATTTTCAGCACTTTCTGATTTTCGTTTTCGCGATCGTTAAGGAGTTTCGTTCGTCGAAAGTTCCCGATTCTTTTTGCGTTGAACTTAGGAAAGTTCACGCTTTGATTTACTTTATATTAGGTTCATTTAATATTAAAATTTCACTTTTGATTTCGAGATTCGCACGATTTCGGTAAAAGGGTACGCAAGAGTAAAAGTGCGATAACTCGCGGATAAAGGATCCGATAACCGACAAATTTGGCATAAACCTTCTAACTTATATTTATGAGGATACTAACTAATTGGCACTTAGATAAAATAATATTATCACGTCCCGAGGGACAAATCAGTAAATACGAGAACCCGATACTCAATAACAGTAAATCGTGAGCAAAACAAAGCGTAACACAAGGGTCGAAATCAATTGGGAATAAAATATAAATAATGACGGTAACTCAAGTACCTCAAATAGACGGGACGTCACACTTCTGCAAAGTTGGAGATAACGCAGAAATCTAGTGACCACGAGGGAATCAGGCTGTAAATATGTGTCTACGATATTATAACGATTTAACAAAACATACCTTCATAGTATGTTACGAAACCGCACCATAAAATCCTACGAACGAATAAACGGACAATTCAACACATCTAATAATAAGAATCAAACGAGTTTTAACACTTATGAAGTCAGAAATGAAAATGTAGGTTATACCGCTCGGAATTCATTAAAGCCACCGTAGAATCAAACATAACCGAAATGGAACGATTACGTTACTCTAGAATGATCCAATCATCAAATCAATGCTCCATATCGTCCCTCAAAGACCCTAGGTCGTCCATCTCTCTAAAACAGTAGCCATGGATGTCACACCCCGCATAGAAATGGCGGAACCGAGGTGCGCAGTGTATACGGTATCAGAGATTCAAGGTTACATCAAACATAAATAAACCAAACATCATCAACATAGATAAAGAGTTTGAAAAAGAGTACTTATTACAGTCTTCCGAATAATACCAAAATACGACTACAGAGTATGGGAAACTAAGGAATTACAATACAAAATAAATTCCAGCAAAAAGTCCCAAGTAGTCAAGCAAGCATAGCATCAAAGTAGGTAACCTCAAATCCCTGAAAAGCGTTAAAATACGACGTCAACATAAAGTTGGTGAATTATTCGCAATAGTAAATAAAACATAATTGTATAAAGGTTTTCAATAAGTTTTGACCCAAAAAGATAAGATTTGATGATAAGTCTTTTTGAAAAGAGATTTCAAAATATATTTGAAGTATATAAAACCATTTCGATAAAAATATTCATATTTGTACCATACGGTACCATAATCATACCTGTACCATACGGTACCATAATCATTTCATAAAATAGCAGCTTTAGGAACATACAATACACCTGACCCTTAACATAGATATCGGCAACTAACCCCACCTAGTGTCTCAAACTAGGTTGCCACTAAATAATCCGTCATAACATTGTTAACACGGACAGGGCACGCCATCATCCAAATAGATGTTAACAATGAGGGTTTGTTAGACCCATATAGCGCTATATATACTTCCGGCGGTGCAAGACTAACAGGTGTGTATACGGGGCCTTGTACTACCACATAGGCGGTACAAGTTGGGTGAGATCATCTAAAGCATTCAAATTCATGCATATACATGCCATAATACATACATAACATAAAATACCTTTGTTTAACGCTAATCATGCCCAAAAATATAAAAAGGGTAAAAAGGGCAACGAATAACTCACTGATAGCAAAGCAATCCAAATCTTTTATATGTCGGGAATACTACAATACCGTCAAGCTCCAATGTCTAAGTGCCCTATACATCACGTAAATAAATATGTCTAAGTATCTCTAAGTCTAGTAGGGTTATGCCTTAATGATTAACGTTTTATACGGGTTTATAAAATAACCAAAGGAATATCGACATAACGGAATTACGAGTGTTTCGGAAAGTCAACAGACTAGATACATAATTCTCATACTTACGTGCACTACAGGTCACGTAAGTATCAAGTTACGTGTCATATAAGTGTTACGGAATCAAACACGTGATAAACCAAGTGTTACTTGACAAACAAGACATCAATTACGTGCATGAGGAGTTACTTACGCGACAAGTTACGGGATATCAAGGACTTACGTGAACATGAAGGTTAAATACATGCTAAGTAAATTAATTAAATCAATAAGAGTTAGGTGAAAAAGGAAGTCACGTGAAGATCAAAGCAATAATGTGATTTCAAATTGTTACATGCTGAATCACATGCAAGATTAGTTAAATACTTGTTCAACATGCCAATTACGTGAAAAGCATGCAATTTACGTGACCAACATTAAGACTTACGTGAACGTAAGTGGGACAATCAATTACGTGAGCTATGAACTATTACGTGGTTGTAGTATTACGTGAACGAAATAGATGATTTACGTGAACGTAACATGAGTTACGTGCAAGGGAAGCAAGTTACGTGCCATAACGTGATTTTTACGAAAAATAACATTCGGAATGAGATTTCTAAGTGTTCTAGGCGTCTATTTGACCCCAAATCGGAACCCTATGTCCAGAACATGATAACATACAATAATCTCAAATAAAATCTCGGTTTTGATGGTGAAAAGTGATAGTTTCGGGATTGACTCAAAATAACATAAAGTTTAAAACCAAAATGAATGAATACTTACTTGATCGAAATGAAATTCGGAGGATAGATAAAGATGATGATGGTGATCAATAATCCGGTCTCGGATCTAAATTTGGACGGTTGGATCGCCGGAAAAGCTAGAGAGAAGGTGGAGGTTTTTGTGTGTGTTTTTAGAGAGAGAGAGAGAGAGAGAGAGTGTGTATGATAACTTGGAGAGGAAGGGTATGAGTGGATAGAGACAAAATCAGGTTACTAGATAAGACAAAATGGTTGTTGAGGGACGAATTTTGTAATAAACTTTGACATAGGACTAAACTTGTAATAGATTTTCTCGCGTAGGACTAATTTTGTAATAAAATTTCCGAAAAGACTAAAAATGAAATATTTTTAAACGTTAATCTTAATCATATAATTAAGGCATAATTCCCCTAAACTTATCATAAGAGCATACTAGACTTATACTAAAGGCACTTAAGACTATACGTTCCCGACATAAAGATCCGAATCACATACTATATACCCGATAAACGCAAATACACATAAAATACAAATACGATACCCATAAAATACGAATACGATAAACATAAAAGAAATACAATAAGGTTAAAACACGAATATAAATAAATAAAAAAACATACGAGACGATAGAATAATACCGTGAAATTCGCGAATGTCACAGTCTCCCCAAGTAAAAAGAATTTCGTCCTCGAAATTATCACTGGGTACTACTTCCGGGAGAAAGGTGAGGATACTTCCGCAGAATTTCATCTTCGCGTTCCCACGTGAACTCAGCTCCAAAGCGGGAATTCCAGCGAACTTTGACAATCGGGATCTTACTTCGTCGCAGACGCTTAACATCACTAGCAACGATCTCGATCGGTTCTTCAACGAAATGAAGCTTGTCGTCAATCTGGAGTTGTTCAAGCGGAACTAATAATGTCTCATCAGCCAGGCATTTCTTCAACTGAGATACATGAAATACGTTATGTACGCTGCTCAGTTCTGCCGGCAATTCTAGTCGATACGCAGCTGGGCCGACGCGGGTTAAGATCTTGAACGGACCCGTGTATCTCGGACTCAGCTTGCTGCGCTTCACAAATCGGACAACCCCTTTCCATGGAGATACCTTCAATAATACCATATCTCCAACACTGAACTCGAGAGGCTTCCTGCGCTTATCAGCATACTTCTTCTGTCGATCTCTGGCAGTAATTAATCGTTCCTTGATCTTGAAGATCTTGTCAGTGGTCTCTTGTATAATCTCCGGACCGGAAATCTGACTATCTCCAACTTCTGCCCAACATACAGGTGATCGACATTTACGGCCATACAAAGCTTCAAACGGTGCACACTTGATACTCGTGTGATAGCTGTTGTTGTACGAGAACTCGATTAACGGCAGATGAATATCCCAACTACCACCAAAATCAATAGCGCAAGCTCGTAGCATATCTTCCATAGTCTGAATAGTTCTCCCACTCTGACCATCGGTCTGAGGATGATAGGCGGTACTCATATCTAGTCGTGTACCCATAGCAGTCTGAAAAGTCTTCCAAAATCGTGAAGTGAAACGAGCATCACGATCGGAAATAATCGATACAGGAACACCGTGTTTCGATACAATCTCGGAAATATATAAACGCACGAATCTCTCCATCGGATAATTCTCGCGAATCGGAAGGAAATGAGCAGACTTCGTCAAACGATCGACAATAACCCAGATACTGTCATAACCACTCGAAGATCTCGGAAGCTTCGTAACAAAATCCATAGTAATACGCTCCCATTTCCACTCGGGAATCTTCGGTTGTTGAAGTAGCCCAGGCGGTTTCTGATACTCAATCTTCACCTTGGAACAAGTCAAACATCGACTAACATACTCGGCGATATCACGCTTCATACCCGGCCACCAATAAAAATCTTTCAAGTCGTGATACATCTTGTCGGAACCCGGATGAATGGAATAATTAGACTTATGGGCTTCGTCCAAAATCAACTGACGGATACTAATCGGAACCCAAATACGCTCGAGGAAATACAGAACTCCATCCTCTTTCGGTTCTAGTTCCAACGCCAATTTATACAATCTTTCCTCTTTAACACGGCCCTCTGTCATAATACCCTCTTGTGCTTGAATAATCTGAGCCTTCAAGCTCGTCTGAATAGATATCACCATAGAACGAATACGGACC
The DNA here is from genome assembly GCA_910822075.1 of Senecio squalidus. NCBI lineage: Eukaryota > Viridiplantae > Streptophyta > Magnoliopsida > Asterales > Asteraceae > Senecio > Senecio squalidus. The sequence goes on along the minus strand of CAJVGC010000001.1, from coordinate 60,916,442 downwards.
GGTTTGACGGTTTCCTTACGACTCAATGCATCAGCAACAACGTTCGCCTTACCAGGGTGGTAGCGAATGTCGCAATCATAGTCGTTTAATAATTCAACCCATCGTCGTTGTCTCATGTTCAGCATCTTCTGATCAAATATGTGTTGAAGACTCTTGTGGTCGGTGAATACAGTACACTTGGTCCCATACAGATAATGTCTCCAAATCTTCAATGCAAAGACGACGGCTCCCAACTCTAGATCATGTGTCGTGTAATTCTGCTCATGGATTTTCAACTGACGCGAAGCGTAAGCTATAACTTTACCATTCTGCATAAGCACACAACCCAGACCTTTGTGCGAAGCGTCGCAATAAACAACAAAATTCTCTGAACCTACTGGCAGACTAAGAATAGGAGCGTTACACAACCGCTGCTTCAATATCTGAAATGCTTCCTCCTGATCGGTACCCCAAACGAAAGGTTCACTCTTCTGTGTCAGCTTAGTCATAGATGAAGCAATCTTGGAGAAGTTCTCGATAAATCGGCGATAATACCCAGCAAGACCCAAAAATGAACGGATTTCGGTTGGTGACTTCGGTGCAACCCAACTTTTAACAGCTTCAATCTTAGCAGGATCAACATGAATACCCTTCGCGCTAACCACGTGGCCAAGGAATTGAACTTCGGATATCCAGAACTCGCACTTAGAGAATTTCGCATACAACTTCTCTTTTCGAAGCACTTCTAGAACAAGACGCAAATGCTCTTCATGTTCCTTGCGACTTCGGGAATAGATAAGAATGTCGTCAATGAATACGATAACGAATTTGTCCAGATACGGACGACAAATACGGTTCATTAGTTCCATGAATGCTGCAGGGGCGTTTGTCATACCAAACGGCATCACCATGAACTCGTAATGACCATACCGAGTACGAAAAGCAGTCTTAGGTATATCATCTTCTCGAACTCTCAACTGATGATAACCAGAACGAAGATCGATCTTTGAGAAATAGCAAGAACCCTGAAGTTGATCGAATAAGTCATCAATACGAGGAAGGGGATAACGGTTCTTCACAGTCAATTTGTTTAACTCCCGATAATCAATACATAAACGCATGGAGCCATCCTTCTTCTTAACAAAGAGAACAGGAGCACCCCACGGGGAGAAACTAGGACGGATAAAACCCTTATCGACCAGTTCCTGAATTTGTTTCGACAACTCGAGCATCTCGGAAGGAGCCAAACGATACGGAGCTTTAGCAACAGGCGCTGCTCCAGGAATAAGATCAATACGAAAATCGGTTTGTCTCTGGGGAGGGACTCCAGGTAAATCGTCGGGAAAAACGTCTGAATACTCGCGAACAATCGGCACACCATCAATCTTTATCGCAGAGTCTTTCTTCACCAAGTGAGCAAGATATAAAGAACAACCCTGACGGACATACTCGCGAACCTTCAAACAAGAAATAACTTTAAGGCGTTTCCCGGCCTTGTCTCCATGTACAATCAACTGATCTCCATCCGGCTTCTGAATACGAATAAGCTTCTCATAACAGACTATCTCTCCTTTATGCTTCGCTAACCAATCCATACCGACTACGACGTCGAAACTACCGAGTTTCATAGGGATAAGGTCGATGGAAAAAGGAATATCGGCTAAAACGAGAGAAATATCGCGTATAACTTCCCTAACACAGGCACATCTACCATCAGCTATTTCTACTTCATAGGCAGGCTCTAAAGGACTAGAGACACGGTTTACTAAGGGGCGAAAGTCACTAGAAATAAAGCTTCTATCGGCACCCGAATCAAATAGAATAAAAGCAGGATAATCGTCAACGAGAAATGTACCAGTGACTACTGTAGGATCCTGATGAGCTTCCGTAGATTCCATAGCAAATGCTCGGCTCTTAGCAGGATTCCCTCTAGCACTAGTACCAGCACCAGGAGTAGGAAGGGAAGTAGGTGATACAAGCTTGGGACACTGCTGACGGCGGTGACCCATTTCTCCACATTCGTAACACGATCCAGTAACCCTTTTACAAAACTGCTCAGTGTGGCCTAACTTCTTGCAGCGTTTACACACCCAACACGCCACATTCGCCGCATGCTTACTACCGCATGTACCACACTTAGGGCGAGTGCCCTGATAACCAGTTCCAGACCCCGTCAACGCATATACTTGAGAAGCTTTAGGTCTCTGATAATGATTACGGCTTCTCTTCCCCGAAATGCCCATAGCTCTTCTTACAGAGTTTCCAAAACCTCTTCGGCTCACAGCTGGCTGGAGAGTACCACCACGAATCGCACTTGCGGTCAGCCGATCAGCGATATCAACCGCATCTTCAGTACCCTTAAGTTGTGCCACGATCACGGGTATAGCTGCAGCAATCTGCTCCGCGATCATCTGACTGATGTTCGGAGTAGCGGTGTTAGCATTGGGAACAGCAGTGGTATTCTGAACCGTAACACCCGCTCTAGTACTGGCGCGACCTCGCCTTGCCGACCTTCTCGTAGCAGTGACGGCAGGAGTAAACCTAGTAGAAGTTCTCTGAGGCGGCATCTTCTACGAACGCCAAACGGAATAAATAGGAACGATAAACTGTACGTGCGACTAAAACGAGCAGGCCTCAAAACATAAAAAGCAAAACGAAAGCACATATAGCACATAGATCACATACAGGCCCACATAAGAAAGGAATTGCGCACATAGAGTAAATCAGATAGGTCCAAAAGCCTAGGTCATAGTCTAAGTGATTCCGTAAGGTCACTTAGTTCGCTATAACCATTGGCTCTGATACCAACTTCTGTCACACCCCGCATAGAAATGGCGGAACCGAGGTGCGCAGTGTATACGGTATCAGAGATTCAAGGTTACATCAAACATAAATAAACCAAACATCATCAACATAGATAAAGAGTTTGAAAAAGAGTACTTATTACAGTCTTCCGAATAATACCAAAATACGACTACAGAGTATGGGAAACTAAGGAATTACAATACAAAATAAATTCCAGCAAAAAGTCCCAAGTAGTCAAGCAAGCATAGCATCAAAGTAGGTAACCTCAAATCCCTGAAAAGCGTTAAAATACGACGTCAACATAAAGTTGGTGAATTATTCGCAATAGTAAATAAAACATAATTGTATAAAGGTTTTCAATAAGTTTTGACCCAAAAAGATAAGATTTGATGATAAGTCTTTTTGAAAAGAGATTTCAAAATATATTTGAAGTATATAAAACCATTTCGATAAAAATATTCATATTTGTACCATACGGTACCATAATCATACCTGTACCATACGGTACCATAATCATTTCATAAAATAGCAGCTTTAGGAACATACAATACACCTGACCCTTAACATAGATATCGGCAACTAACCCCACCTAGTGTCTCAAACTAGGTTGCCACTAAATAATCCGTCATAACATTGTTAACACGGACAGGGCACGCCATCATCCAAATAGATGTTAACAATGAGGGTTTGTTAGACCCATATAGCGCTATATATACTTCCGGCGGTGCAAGACTAACAGGTGTGTATACGGGGCCTTGTACTACCACATAGGCGGTACAAGTTGGGTGAGATCATCTAAAGCATTCAAATTCATGCATATACATGCCATAATACATACATAACATAAAATACCTTTGTTTAACGCTAATCATGCCCAAAAATATAAAAAGGGTAAAAAGGGCAACGAATAACTCACTGATAGCAAAGCAATCCAAATCTTTTATATGTCGGGAATACTACAATACCGTCAAGCTCCAATGTCTAAGTGCCCTATACATCACGTAAATAAATATGTCTAAGTATCTCTAAGTCTAGTAGGGTTATGCCTTAATGATTAACGTTTTATACGGGTTTATAAAATAACCAAAGGAATATCGACATAACGGAATTACGAGTGTTTCGGAAAGTCAACAGACTAGATACATAATTCTCATACTTACGTGCACTACAGGTCACGTAAGTATCAAGTTACGTGTCATATAAGTGTTACGGAATCAAACACGTGATAAACCAAGTGTTACTTGACAAACAAGACATCAATTACGTGCATGAGGAGTTACTTACGCGACAAGTTACGGGATATCAAGGACTTACGTGAACATGAAGGTTAAATACATGCTAAGTAAATTAATTAAATCAATAAGAGTTAGGTGAAAAAGGAAGTCACGTGAAGATCAAAGCAATAATGTGATTTCAAATTGTTACATGCTGAATCACATGCAAGATTAGTTAAATACTTGTTCAACATGCCAATTACGTGAAAAGCATGCAATTTACGTGACCAACATTAAGACTTACGTGAACGTAAGTGGGACAATCAATTACGTGAGCTATGAACTATTACGTGGTTGTAGTATTACGTGAACGAAATAGATGATTTACGTGAACGTAACATGAGTTACGTGCAAGGGAAGCAAGTTACGTGCCATAACGTGATTTTTACGAAAAATAACATTCGGAATGAGATTTCTAAGTGTTCTAGGCGTCTATTTGACCCCAAATCGGAACCCTATGTCCAGAACATGATAACATACAATAATCTCAAATAAAATCTCGGTTTTGATGGTGAAAAGTGATAGTTTCGGGATTGACTCAAAATAACATAAAGTTTAAAACCAAAATGAATGAATACTTACTTGATCGAAATGAAATTCGGAGGATAGATAAAGATGATGATGGTGATCAATAATCCGGTCTCGGATCTAAATTTGGACGGTTGGATCGCCGGAAAAGCTAGAGAGAAGGTGGAGGTTTTTGTGTGTGTTTTTAGAGAGAGAGAGAGAGAGAGAGAGTGTGTATGATAACTTGGAGAGGAAGGGTATGAGTGGATAGAGACAAAATCAGGTTACTAGATAAGACAAAATGGTTGTTGAGGGACGAATTTTGTAATAAACTTTGACATAGGACTAAACTTGTAATAGATTTTCTCGCGTAGGACTAATTTTGTAATAAAATTTCCGAAAAGACTAAAAATGAAATATTTTTAAACGTTAATCTTAATCATATAATTAAGGCATAATTCCCCTAAACTTATCATAAGAGCATACTAGACTTATACTAAAGGCACTTAAGACTATACGTTCCCGACATAAAGATCCGAATCACATACTATATACCCGATAAACGCAAATACACATAAAATACAAATACGATACCCATAAAATACGAATACGATAAACATAAAAGAAATACAATAAGGTTAAAACACGAATATAAATAAATAAAACGAATACGAGACGATAGAATAATACCGTGAAATTCGCGAATGTCACAATGGAGGCTAGGTTTGTGAAATGAAATATTAAAACCCTAAAAATATCGAATTTATATCATCTGACCGTCTTTACGCCGTAAAGGTTACATCCTTTACGCCGTAAAGGCTAAATACCCCTTTACGGCGTAAAGGCCAATATCCAGCTAAAACACGAAATGGGAATTTGTAGCTATCGTCGTCACAAATCTTCTCTAATTTGAATCACCTCAATCGGAGTTCGTACGAAGAAGTTATGGCCAAAACGGTGAAGGTACGTCAAACTCGTTTTCATGAATGATTCTCACTATCACTTTCGCAAAATAACGAATGAAAACCTTCAAAATCGTTTCTCACTCACATACGCACGATCCTTCTCCATCCAACTATAAATCGTTGAATTTAATTGACCATTATCGAGCTCTTACGACGTATAAACATTCATTCTATACGTCGTATAGAAATGAAGTTTCGGGTCGTTACAACGATGCAATGAGGTTACATGTTTGATGATCAGCAACATGTCTCCCGAACTTCAAAAGCAATTTGAGCATCATAACCCTTATGCTATGATCACTGAGCTAAAATCCATGTATGAAAAACAAGTTAGAATTGAAATGTTTGATCGTATTCAAACACTTCATGCTTGTAGCATGAATCAAGGACGCTAGTTAGCTCTCATGGTCCAAAGATGAATAGCTATATGGATCAACTAAAACAAATTTTATCTATTCTTAATCTCTGCCTGTTGTAGTTGGTGTGGTCCCCAACTCCCTCTCTAAGGGTTTTGATGAATTTGTACGCTACTACAATATGCATAATATGAAGAAATAAATTGTTGAACTTCATGCCATGTTAATTGAGTATGCAAAGAGTATTTCAAAGAAATTTGTTAATCCACAACTCCTTATGATTAGAGGTGGAAAGATTCAGAAAAATAAGAAACCGCAAGCTAAGGGCAAGGAAAAAGGGAATGGAAACAATAAGCAATTTGCTTATGTCCCCAAACCTAAGAAAACCCCTCTAGCTAAGAAAGAGTATCTTGATATAAATGATTTGTGTCACCAATGTAATGAAGTGGAAGGGGAATTGTCCTATCTATCTTGTTGAGATTATGAAAAAGAAAAAGAATCATAGCTGTTCTATTGGCCCTTCAAGTATCTTCGCTATAGAATTATATTCTTTCTCTAATTCAAATTCCTAGGTGTATGGCACTGGTTATGGTACTCACATTTGTAATACTCTACAGGGATTTCGAAGAAAAAAGAAGCAAAAACTTGGAGCTCTATACTTATACGTGGATAATGGCGTGCATGCAACTATAAGGCCATACAAAGTTGTGACTTAGTTTTACCTTCTAGTTAATTCTATTGAATGATTGTCATTATGCACATATTATAACTAGAGGTGTAGTTTTAGTTTCACTTTTGAAAGATAATGGATTTATTAATTGTTTTAATGATTATGGGATTTCAATTTGTAAGAATAATATTTATTATTTTAATAATATTCCTTATAATGGTATTTTTAAAATTGATATGCATAATCGTGTTTCAAAAGTTAATCCTATATATATATATTGTAAGCAATAAAAGAGTCAAGACTAACTTTGAATCAACTTATCTTTGGCACCATTGTTTTGCACACATAGGTAAGAAACGTATTGAAAGGCTTCAACGTGAAGGGCTTTTAAAATTAAGTGATGATGGATTATTTGATAAATATGTGTGTTGTGTATCTGGAAAGACAAGAAAACCATTTTCACATGAAACGAAGAGCGCAAAAGATCTACTTGGGATTATACATACCGATGTTTGTGGTCCATTTAGACATGTGTCAAGACAAGGAGCTAGCTAATTCATAACATTTACCGATAATTTCAGTCGTTATGGTTATGTTTACTTGCTTAAAAATAAACATAAAGTCTTTAAAACATATAAAGTGTTTAAACATGAAGTAGAAAAACAATTCGGAAAATCATTAAGATCCTTCTTTCGGATAGAGGTGATGAATACTTCTGCCAAGAGTTTAAGAATTATCTTAAAGCGTGTGGAATTTTCCAACAACTTACTCCTTTATACACTCTAAAACATAATGGTGTGTTTGAGAGGAGGAATCGAGTCTTGCTTGACATGGTTAGCTCAAGATGAACCTTACTGCTCTCCCTTTTGGGATTATTCTCGAGTATGTTGTACATATTTTCATTATGGTTCCAACAAAGAAGGTTAATAAGACACCATATAAATTATGGTATGAGAAAGTCCCTAATTTGTCTTACTTAAAGGTCTAAGGATGTGAGGTACTTGCGAAGCGAGATACACCTGACAAACTCAAACAAAGATGTATTAAGTATATCTTTGTAGGATATTTAAAGGAAACAATGGGTTACTACCTCTACAACCCGTCTGAAAACCTTGTTAAAGTTGCTAGATACGCTGAATTCTTTGAAAAGAATCTCATAGCTCAAGAAAACAGTGGGAGGGTAGTGGAACTTGATGAGAATCAAGTGGAATATGCATATACTTATGCGAACACTAGTAAACATCAAATTAGGGGGGGGGGGGGGGTAATTAAACCTCAAATGGATGTTGCTCCAATTTGTATGTCCGAAAGGATGATACGTGCTCCAAACAGTTTATGTCTAAATGTAGAAACTGAGAAGCATGTGTTAGGGGATCTTGATACACCTCGCAACTTTAAAGCTGCATTATCAGGTCCTGAACCTGAAAAATGGCTTAAAGGTGCGAATATGGAGATGCAATCCATGAAAGAAAAAGATATCCGAGATTTAGTGAATCGTCCACCTAATGCTACGACTATAGACTGTAAATGGATTTTCAAGAAAAAGACAAACATAGATGGACATGTACACACCTATAAAGCTCGAATTGTAGCGAAGGGTTATACTCAAGTCTACGGAGTTGACTATTATGAAACCTTCTCTCTTGTAGCAAACATTAGAGCTATTAGGATTCTCTTAACCATATCACCGTACTATGATTATGAGATATGACAAATGGATGTCAAGACTGCCTTCTTAAATGGTTACTTAGACGAGGATGTCTATATGGTTCAACCTGAAGGATTTATTGATCCAAAACATTCCAGAAAAGTATGCAACCTTAAAACATCCGTAGAAGTTGGAATAAAAGGTTTGATGAGGAAATTAAAAAGTTTTGTTTCAATAAAACCCTGATGAGCCATGTGTAGATAAAAAGGCTAGAGAGAGTAATGTTACTTTCCTTATCTTATAAGTTGATGACATATTGATCCTGGGAAATCTCATTCTAATGTTACAAGATGTAAAATCCTATCTTGGAAAATGTTTTGCTAGGAAAGATTTGGGAGAAGTGTCATTTATTCTTAGAATCAAGATCTATTGAGATAGATCAAAGCGGTTGATTGAACTAAGTCAAAGGGTTTACATTGATAAAGTCTTAAAGAGATTTAAGATCGAAAATTTCAAACGTGGAAATATCCCAATGCAAGAAAGACTTGACTTAAGTAGCAACCAGTGTGCTTCTACACCTAATGAGGTGAAGCGTATGCACAAGGTTCCTTATGATTCGGCTATATGATCCGTTATATATGTGGTTAGATGCACTATACTTGATGTGGCTTTCGTATAAAATATTGTTAGCCGTTTTCAACATAATTCAGGTGAATTTCACTGGACTGCTGTGAAAAAAATTCTCAAGTACCTAAGAGCTACTAGAGATATGGTTCTTGTCTATGGTGGAAATTCTGAAGCTGAGCTAAATGTTAATGGATATTGCGATGTTGGATTTCAGACTGATAGAGATGATATGAAATCTCAGACATGATATGTCTTCATCTTGAATGGAGGCGCAGTAGATTGGAAAAACAAGAAGCAAACCACTATAGCTATGTCTGCAATAGAGTCTAAGTACATAGCATCTTCGAAAGTTGCGATGGAAGGTGTCTGGATTAGGAAATTTATTTATGGACTTGACGTGGTTCCCATAAATAAAATCCCTATGAAGATATATTGCGATAATTTTAGAGTAATAATCATAGCCAATGAACCTAGAGTTCAAAAGGGGCCAACACACCATCCAAGGAGATATCACTATGTTCGAGAGCAAATAGAATTGGGTGAAATCAATCTACTCAAAGTTCACACAAATGATAATCTAGCTGATCCGTTTACGAAGGCTTTACCTAGAGCAAAGCTCACTCAACATGTTGAGGGCATATGACTTCGTTTAGCTGATAAACTCATGTAAAATATGTGTTTTTAGTATTTGGTTAAGGAATGTTAAACAAAGTTATTTAATAAATGAAACTAATATTTGATATATGCGTTTTCATTTAAAATATTTATTGTGTCCCATATTTGCATGTTTGAATCCCTGAATAATTTATATTATTCTAAAATTGTCCATTATCGATTAACTATATGAGAATATAGTTAAACTAAGACAAATCGGATCGGTAATATTCTTAAAATATTAAGGATGGTTCCTCCAAACTCACATGGTATTCATAAGATGCATATTAGATTATCCCAACTAACGAGTTATCACTTTATGGATCATTGTCATTAAATAAAATTCGTAAATGATTATTTTACTTATCCTTAGATTTGAGATGCAAGTAGGTCTAGCGTGTATGGATCACATCTTCTTGATATAGTTCTAGCTGACCTGAATAACGGGGAATAAAGGGTTATTTTCATTAGTATAGTAAAGCACATGACATACATTTGTTCATTTAGCTTGCAACATAATTATGGTACTACCGGCCCCCACATGAATTATTAAGATGTTTGTACGGCCGAAGCGAAATGAAATTTAGATATGTCTCGATGAATTTGGCAACCTTAAGTAATTATAGAAATGAGAAACATAATCGTTAAATTATGGAATGACTTTGATCCATATCCAAATTTAACATAGGCATCTGAAACAAAGGGATAGTAAATGTTGAAATCATTTAACTTAGACTTTATGAAACTAAGCTCATATATTTTCGGAAGTATTGGTGTGTTGCTAGAAGCTTACCAATGTTATTACCTTTATTAAGACATGTTGCTAATTGTTTCTTGAAAGGATGATTCGTGAAAAAACGGCATACCCCAAGGACCATTTGTGATATTCGCTCTATTTTCAAAATTGAGCATTTCAGAACAACGAATTAGTTATTACTTTTACATTAAGCAGAAAATAGTTGTAAATAACTAAAGCCTTATCCACACATATTTTGATTTATCAATAACAACATTAAAAACCAGCTATGAATAAAATAATAAAAAGTACCTGAAATATTACCTTTGGTTGCATATTTGAAGTCATTTGTACAAGCTCGGAGATCTATTGATATCATCAAAATACATTATTATATTTATGCTGATACCCCTCTATTTTTACCGATTTCTATTACATTTATATATTATTTGGTGTTTAATTGTTTAATAAGTGTGATAGGTCTGTTAAATAGAGTAAAGGAAGAAGTAGGGAAAAAGAACAAAAAACGAAGATAAAAGAGCAAATATTGTGAAGCCCAACAAAGCTTTACGTCGTAAGAAAAAATGTCTCTACGATGTAAAGACTTGGAACAAAGTTAACAAAAGTCAAAGCTGAAAATTGGTTTTTACGGTTAAAGGATTTTTCTTTGCAGTGTAAAGAATTATATGCTTTCGGCGTAAATGTCCCAGTCAACGAAAGTCAAAGGCTTTTAAAAACGCCTTTACCCTTTACGGTGTAAAGCTTTATATGCTTACGCCGTAAAGGAGGTCTGACGAAAATAAACTTTATAAATCACAAGTTTTCGACTTAATTTGATATCTAACTTTTACAAACGGATGCTAGTGACATTTAGAGGGGTTTTCACCCTCCTAGAAGTTGGAGATCAAGGATAAGAAGGCTCAGAGTGAAGATTGTTCGATGTTATTTTCGGTTTACTATCATTGTTTGATCATAACATGTTTGGTACATTCATTTATATTATTCGTTCTATATTTACTATGATCATGACTTAAAACTCATGAGTGCTTGCTTAGTTTAAAAAACCTTCATTTGAATATGATTTGATTAAGATTATTGAATATCTTGTTTGTTGAATTAAGTGTTTATCGTATTATTATTCGTCTTTAAGCTTAAGATGTTATATTTATTGCTAAGTAACAAAAATATAGTCGATCATACTTATAATTGTTACTCGAATTGGTGTTGTAAACTAAGATTATTAAGAATCACGGTTATTTGCATTAACTAGTGACGGAAAATGTCCTAGGGGTAGATTGAACATGAATAAGGCTTAAAGGTTAGTAATTAATAATATATAAATGATCATTTGTATGATATTAGTGAATTTTTCACATAGATAAAACGCATAATTTAGTTGAAAGTTTAATGCATGAACCGGTTAACTAATATTGTGAAAATAGGTTTTAATCAATTTCATAGATCTTGGTCTAGTGATCAACTAATCTAGACTAAAATAGTAATCACCAACAAGATAATAAATAATCATTACACTAATCAAGTTATGGAAAACGAAGAGGAATTAATACTAATTAAACACGCTTTTATCTTTATTGTTTTCCACTTTAGTAACTTTCGTAATTGTAGTTCATTTACTTTTAAATTGTGTTTCCTTGTTAAATCCATATTCAAATACGTTCGTACGAAACTCAAACCCCCCCCCCCCCCCCCCCCCCCCCCCCCCATTTTACTCGGTTTAATTAGATTAATTTAGTTAATATTTTAATTAGACAATTAATTATTTTACTCCGCTCCCCAAGTGTTCGACACTCTGACTTACCAACGCTATACTATTACACGAATAGGTGCACTAGCCTAATTGTGTTTTAGTAGCTAAGCATTCGGTATTTCAAGTTTATAAATAAAATACTTACTAAAATAACACATCATCTATGCATTTGGACATTGATCCTAACGTCAATGCATACAGTCTATGCTATCAAACATACCCTTAAACACGTGAATCTCATCGTGTCGTTGATATAAACGATTAACATCATCTTGTCTTAGGGTTCTTAAATAAACGTTTGTATAAAGAAGGATAAAACATTTTAAAAAATTATCTAGGGATTCAGATGATGTTCTTTCTGACATTTGTATATATTCGTCAAAAGCGTCCGAAGTAATCCCATACGCTATCATACACACAGCGGACGTGCATTTATGTAAACAACTAAATCCATTTTACCAGTACAATATGGTCGTTGTTTGAAATATTTAAAATAGTCGGGGAAAGGTTCTACGGAGTAATTAGAAATACCTTCGACTCTTTGGAGGAAAAGAGGTCTTCTCATATGAAATCGTCTCAAAAATATTCATCCGGATACGTGCTTTCACCAGTCTAGTAATGTCGTAGCACATTTGCGTTTGATGCGGTTCGATCGCGGTTAATGTAGCTCCTTTTCTTTATTTCACGCCGACGTGAACTTTCCGCTTCATTTTCGTCTGCCTCCATTTGTGTAATTGCTTATCCCGCCATTAGTAGTAATTCGATCAGTTCGGATTCGGACGATGACGAATCCGTAAGATCGGGATCGGTTGAAGATTTTGAACTCATTTTTGTGTTTGTATAAAGATAAAGTAGAATATTGTATGTTTTTTGTAAAAATAAGTGTTTGTGGGATGGTTATTTATAGAAGACAAATAAGAAAAAAAATAACAAAAAATAAAAAAAGGGAATATAGCGTGTTATATATCCAGCCTGTTATATATCCGTTACATTCATTTTTTTTTTAACTAGTACCCGTTGGAGGGGAAAAAGAAAACAATAAAAAAATAACACAACGCCCCCAATAAAAACCACGGGACTGAGAACGAAACTCCCCCACGAGGTGGGGCGGAGTAATACCGAGGGAGGGTTCTCGTCGGAGCGACCACGAGGCCACCACCCCTCCCACTCCATGTGCTCTAATGGTCAGATTATAGGACACTCGTTTTCGATATATTATATGTGATGACAACTACTAGCGTCCTAAGAAGGTTTTGTCACAATAAGAATTTACTTTCGTAACATACATTTCTCATCACTAAATAGTTGCAACAAATGTTCACTCAACTTTTTTGTTGTATTTTTTCACAAAGCACATTTCTATTTCCTTTAATTCTAAGAAAATTAAATGCAAACGATAATAAAAAAAGAACCAAACATAAATAAAAGAAAAGAAGTCATTGATCCTCAAAAGTCAACGAGATTGAACAGAGCATTTATTTACATTGAAATTGGTCTTGTAAAATAATAAAAGAGAACTATCTATCTTGGTCTTCGACTTGCAGATGGTCTCGTGATATTTCATGGAGAAAACAAATGACATGAAAATGATGTAAGTGTTTAAAATACATATGCACATAAAATTATTCAACGTTAATAAAACTCGGTAACGTATAGATGAAGATTATATACGTGCTAAAGCTGTAATCCTTCACCTACAAAATAAATAATCAAAGTTATAGCCTGAATTAATTTTCTTTGAGAAAATAAGTGAAATAATCGATAGGAATCCAAAATGATGTATTATGACTAAGTTGAATTATACCTATGATTCGTTAACCTTGAAAACAAACATAAATCAGCTTCTGAAATGTAAACACTCAAGAACGATACCTATGATTCGTTAACCTTGAAAACAAACATATGCACAATTTGACGTTCACAACCGTTTTGCCACCTCTAAAGAAAGACAAGCATAAAGAAGAGTATGCATACACGGGAATAAGTTATCTTTTCGTTAGTCGTCTTTTCTAGCATCCATAATAAACAAGGAATCAATGTTTCGAGTAGAGAATTAATACCAAAAGCTTGAAGCCATGCTCACATATAGAAATTTTTGAACCCTTACAATTTCAAAAAACATAACCGGTCTAATACGTGTACAACCAGCTGCAGCAAAACCCATCAACTTCAACCGGTTAAAATGAAACCCAAATTTCAAGTTTGCGTCCAATAATTAAACACCATGGCAACTTGGTGACAATGAGATCGAACCACATGTACAACATATAGTGTATAGTGTATTAGCTGTTACATGGTCATTTTACAATAACAGATTATAGAGGATAAGATAGATAAACGAAAATTTGGGAGATGATCTCACATTTGAGATTTATTCCTATTTATTTCGAATTGTTATTGTTATAGCCTTCTATAGTAGTACAACATTTTGTGAATCAACATTTTTAAGGTAGTGTACGTATTTACACTAAAACGAATATTTCATACTATTGTTCCGGTTTAAATTCTACAAATCAAAGAATTTTAAATGTTAAAAAAATAATTTTATTGGTTATACAATATAATAAAAAAACTTTTATTAAACTGTTTGATTTTTGTCAGTAAAAAAATAATTTTGGAACGAACAAGGTACAAAGTTAGTTATTTTGTATCACTGCTCGTACAACCGTTATCTTTTCGTTAATATTGTCGTTAACACCATCACGTGAGAGGCACACGAGGGGTAAATTTGTCATTTCCATAACCCCCCCCCCCCCCCCCCCCCCCCCCCCCTCTCTCTCTCACTCACTCACTCACTCACTCACTCACTCACTCACTCACTCAGTAATCGTCATAAAACATTGATTATATCAATCATCCTTGAAACCAAAAAATTCAACTTCAATATAGTTAAGAAGAAAGAGAGGGGTAGTGCGAAAATGACAAATTTGCCTTTCGTATGCCTCTCACGTGATGCGTGTTAACGACAATATTAACAAAAAGATAATGGTTGTACGAGGAGTGATACAAAATAACTTGCTTTGGCCGCATGTTGTTTGACAATCTGATTAGATAAATACCTACAGTGTGCGGTGAGAGAGATATAAACATATACCTAAATCATTAGCACCCGGTGACGACCGGCAGAAACACCATTTGTGAAGAGTAAAAAATCGAGAGCGGTAGTATGAACCAGGTGCGGAGCTACATTGAATTGAGCGGGTTCAACAAAACATGTTGAATTGGTATTTTTTAAAAATCTTAATTAATTTTTAGTATAAATTTATCCTTTTTTAATATATGAAAATGCCGATTTTAAACATAAACATAACTAAATTCTAATTCGTAACCAACTCAACTCAATGATTTTTTTAGCTCCAACCCTAGTATAAACATTAGTCTAATTGCCATAAATTTGCTTGGTGAACAGATTGTCACGAGTGCTCTCTCTCTCTCTCTCTTTCTTCCGTCTTTGGCTCAAAGTCTGACTATTAAACGAAGCTCATTGGATGTTATCCCTTCTATGATCACACCATCCCGAGAGTCAGCACATCTATCTTCCCCTGCTCTAAAGCTAGAGCAACTCTAATTCATGCCATAAATTGTTAAATCCTTCTATAATAGCTATTGGCTCTCTTTTACTGAAGGGAGAGGGACGACGTGACTCTTTATTCTATTGGGGGCATCTTCCCTTGTCTTAACGACTTCTGGTTTTTCCCCGAACAACTGTCTTGACCTCCGATCGAGCTACGAACACGAGTAGGTCAAATCGAGAGTTCTCTTTGCTAGTCTATGTATATCTCGCACCTCCACGAACAATCGTCGTTTTTTTGATGGTTTCTCCGCTTCCCACAACTCTATAAATTAGGAAAGACTTGTCGGAAATCGTCACTTGGCTTGGTCCGACCAAGAAGGGCATTGGACTCTTTGGGCATTCCTTAGGTCGAGCAGCGCCTGGCATATGAAGAAGGCGACTACAATGTGAGACGAAGGCGACGTGGGTGACGTGGGTGGTAGTATGAGTACCATAAGTTGAGTCTCCTTTTGTAATTGTATATGGCTATAGAGTAACTTAGAAAGAATTCTACAACTTACATAATTTAACTAAATAAAAAAGAACATTAATACGTTTAAACTTTGTGTTCTCTTCTAACCACTCCTACAAGCAAGTGGCAACATATGTGATCGCAATGTGATCGCAGCAGTCGATTGTCGTCAGTTTTAGGTTTCTTTTTCTTTTTTTCATTTTGGATTTCTTTGGTAAACCAATAAGGAAGGAGACAAGGTTTTTTGGAGAGTGATGGACCCTTAAAATTAAAAAATATACTCTTTTGTAAAATTTGAACCATTGAACTACATAATTTAAAAAAAATTAATTCTTTTTTTGTTATTATAATGGAATCAATCATACCCAAACTCTTTCTAATAGAATCAATCACAACCAAACTTTGAGGACGAAATCGACGAAATGACACCAAAAAACTTGGTTCCAAAAAGAAACCAAACAAGGTGGACCCATGAAGAAGTAAAATTTTAGTCGAACGATGGGTACACACTTAAGAAAATAATGTAAATTGAAAGTCACAATCGAGTGATCGTTTTTGGAAACAAGTACAATACGATTACCAAAAATTGGTCGAGAAGAAACGTAAAATTAACCAACCAATAGGAAAGTGGAATAAAATTGTCAAAGACATTAAGCTTTTCAGCTCAATATTCAAACGCATCAATGATCACCGTCCAAGTGGGTCACGAGACAAAGACGTTTTAGAAGTGGCACGTATACGATTCGAAGATTAAACGAACTGATATTTCCTTTACGAACAACGTTGGAACGTGATAAAATAGTTGTCGAAGTTCTACACAGAGGATGGTGAAACAAAGGAAGATCCAATGCCAAAAGCAACTCGCACCGGTGAACTTAGAAGATGATGAAACCGTACCCAACATCTTCCAAGCTGAAAACCCAGGTCTTGCGGCTACCATGCAAACTTGATTCACCGACGACCCGATCCGACGTCCAATTGGCCGAGTGTGACATCCCGTGATATCGAGGTACTTTTCGTTACCGTTTACTTTTATTTTATTCGCTTTAATTTTGACCCTTGATTTTACTTGTGATTATTCACGCTATTTCTATTTTGTCGATTTTTATGTTATTTATTGCTTCGTTCTTCGGGACGGAAGAGTTTTAGTTCACCTAAGTGCCAATTAGTTAGTATTCTCGTTTAATAAGTTAGGGTGTTTATGTCTTGAATATAAACTACGTTAACGTTAATAATATACAAAGTTGGTCCGTTAACGGAAAGTTATCAATCATCCGTTTGACTTATGATTCCCGGCATCGGAAATTGTCCTTAATAATTCGTAAATTTTGTAAAAACTCAAGGCACTGCGCAACAATAGCCTTCAGCTGCGATGCAGTGACCTTCCTGCCAAGCTTCACCGCAGTGACCATTTCAATGCGACGCATCGAGCTATTTGCACATTTACTGCGACGTAGTACCTACCTACTGCGACGCAGGGTGTGGTTAGAGTCAAAAGGTTAAAAACGCCTTTTTCTTACATTTTGAGATACACAATACCACTTTCACGTGATATTGGCCAGGAATCTTCCCAAAATGGGGTGTCTGACCTTGTAAGTAGATCTAAACACATCTACATACACTTTTCTTTCCACTTTTGATTTCTACAACTCTTACCATTTTGGCCGAGAGACTAGCAAATAAAGTCAAAGAACTTCGATTTCGTCTGACGTGGCTACTTCGTCACGGAGTTCAAGGGAGGAAACACTTTAACCGGTAGGATGGCAGACGATGCAAAAACAGGACGATGTATAAAGTTACCCAACTTATTGAGAAATCGTTGGTGTTTAAAGCTTGGAATCTTAGGGGGGAAAAAAACCAAAAAGTATTTGTAAGAAAAAAATTGAAATGCCAAAACAAACTAAGAAAGCAACGACAAAAAAATTTAAGTCGGATTTTGCGACGTATGGTGGATCGAGTACCCAACAAGAAGACAACGAAGACGAAGACAAATACGGTGGCGAGGACGAAGTCGTGAATGCAAATGAAGATGAAGAATAGACGTCGGATTTTTTTTCACAAATAATCGTAATGTGTATTCTACTTTGCATATGTATAGCCATCAACATTTAAAATAAAACCTAAAATAAAAGTATATACAAGTAACATGTAATAAGCTCTCAAGGCACAAACCGTCTAAAACCCAAGTTGTCCAAAGGCCACAACTTAACCAATATGAACTTCAACAAGACAGCTTCTTAAATTTTTTATGTTAGTCATTAAGGGTGAAATACTTTCATTTTGTTTTGTTTGTTGGGTTTATCGGGTTAATAAGGTTGTATTATTTGTATTCCTGGAGAGAAAAGAACGTACACCTTGTTTTAGGTAGAAAGTTGGCAGTTGAAAGTATTGATTGGGTTAAGCATACGGTCAATTATGCAAAAAAAGGATTTGCGAATGAAGAAATTGCTCAATTGGAAAAAAATCGCTAACGGACATGGTTAGTAGAATCACTGAGACACTTTAACGAAATCAAGATATGGATAACCAAGTAAAACATAGAGAAGCAAATATCAAAACTAATCAGGATCAGTAGACGAAAAAACTTAAGGCCTAATAGTAATAACAATTTAGGCATTAGAGAAAATAAAGATTTCAAACTCATAATACTAATGGTTTAATCCCCATAATCTCGTACCAAACCAGAATCTAACATGAAAATCATAAAGCGACGTTGTTAATTTTCACTATCTGATCTGTCCAGACACGCAACAGCCAAGCACATCTTTTGTTCTTTCTGAAACGACCAGACTTGAATATTTGTGCTTACCCTCAATTTAATTAAATCGTTCTTTTTTATCTTTCACAAAGTTCCTCCAGTTCCTTATCAACACATAATTCTTGGTCTTTTTATCTTCAACCCCATCGTTTTCTCATACATTCTAAACCTTGGACCCAACACTTGATCTCGTTCTTAGTAGCACTTGTAAGATATTGTTTCTCATCAGCCGTCAAGACATCATCTGTCTTGAGTTGATTGATAGGAATATTCAACGTGTTTAGGTCTTTCTCATAATCAGACTTGAACAAAGATTTCCAAATCACTAACTTAAATTCTGATTAGAAAATATTGATCTCACATTTGAGATTTATTTCCAATTGTCCAACATTTTGTGTATTTAATATAAAGTTCAACTTTTTTATTGCCTTTCAGCTACGTGATTTTGAATTATCAAATCTATAACTGATTAGACTAATTCTTTAACGTACTGTATTTTACTTAAAAACAAGAAAAAACTAGATAAAAATGCATTCAGGACAGTTCAAAAACCTGGTCTAGAAAAGCTAAACATAAAACAAAAACAAAATTCTTTTTCTTTTCGTCGTTGAATAACAATGATTCGATTATGAAATATTAACATTAGGATAACGTAAAACAAAAACAAAATTCTAAAATCATCTGTTTATGTTCATTAAAAAGGATAAGTAACTAGGATATCACAAATAGATAATTATCACAAAAAAACAACACGAGTAGTATATAGCATTGCACTTAGTTTTTCTTCTTTTTCATGGGCAGAAATCTGTTTTCTTTAAAATACTTCATCAATTTGAGCAATTCAACATCTTCGAGATTATCAATGAACGGTTTGATCCGAATACCATTCTCTGGCTGCAAAAGGAAGTTTCTTGGTTTATCATCGATAATTACCACATTCTTTAGATCCCTCCCATAACTTGATATATCTTTAACACGCTTCCCATTCAATACTTTCCTGGAATCCCTATACAATCTATGAGCTATTAAACCCGTAGGATCCAGTTTATCCACTATTGGCGAAGCGTACCTTTCGCTTCCAGCAGTAAAAATTATAATCTGGAAATCTTTTTTGCTTAAAAACTGAAGAAACTCATCAACAAAAGGACGCTTCAAAACGTAGTAAACCTTTCCATTGTTTAAGCTCTCAACTACAAAATCGTACTTACTCGGAGGAATGGCAAATACCGAATGAATTAACGTTTCATCAAGGTCGAGAAACACCGTTTTTTGACTCGGGAGTTTTAATGGAGGGAGAGAGTTAGTGACCTGACTTTCCTTACGATCGGGGTAATGTTTTGTAACAGTGAAACGAAGTGGGTTGCTCGTCGTCTTGATTACGTATCGTGGCATGATGTTTGGATCAAGTGAAGGAGCACTGAGGACTGAATTCATCATCATTGTTCGATGATCAATCGCCTGAAATTTACGATAATAGATTTTAGACAAATGTAAACGTAGGTAAAAAGAAATAAAGGTTTTGATGGTCGGTGAGTGTATGTAATTAGGGCTTAAATATTTAGAAAAATGTAATATTCTTTTAATTTATTTTTTAATTTTAATTTTAATTGAACAACATATAGTGTATAGTGTATTAACTGTTACATGGTCAACAGATTTTAGAGGATAAGACAGATAAACGAAAATTTAGGAGATTATCTCACATTTGAGATTTATTCCTATTTATTTCGAATTGTTATTGTTATAGCCTTCTATAGGAGTACAACATTTTGTGAATCAACATTTTTAAGGTAGTGTATGTATTTACACTAAAACGAATATTTCATACTATTGTTCGGTTTTAAATTCTACAAATTCAAGAATTTTAAATGTTAAAAAAATAATTTTATTGGTTATACAATACAATAAATAAACTTTTTTTAAATCGTTTGATTTTTGTCGGTAAAAAAATAATATTGGAACGAACAGAGTATAAAGTTAGTTATTTTATATCACTGCTTGTACAACCGTTATCTTTTCGTTAATATTGTCGTTAACACCCATCACGTGAGAGGCACACGAGGGGCAAATTTGTCATTTCCATAACCCTCTCTCTCTCTCTCTCTCTCTCTCTCTCTCTCTCTCTCTCTCTCTCTCTCTCTCTCTCTCTCTCTCTCTGTCTCTCTTTGGCTTAAAGTCTAACTATTAAACGAAGCTCAGTGGCTGTTATCCCAACTACGATCACACCATCCCGAGAGTCGGCGTATCCATCTTCTCCTGCTCTAAACCTAGAGCAACTCTAATTCATGCCATAAATTGTTAAATCCTTCTATAATAGCTATTGGCTCTCTTTTACCGAAGGGAGAGGGACGAATTGACTCTTTATTCTATTGGGGGCATCTTCCCTTGTCTTAACGACTTCTATTTTTTCGTCGGACCACTGTCTTGACCTCCGATCGAGCTACGAACACGAGTAGGTCAAATTGAGAGTTCGCTTTGCTAGTCCATGTATATCTCGCACCTCCACGAACAATCGTCGTTTTTTTGATGGTTTCTCCGCTTCTCACAGCTCTAAAAATTAGGAAAGACTTGTCGGAAATCGTCACTTGGCTTGGTCCGACCAAGAAGGGCATTGGACTCTTTGGGCATTGCTTGGGTTGAGCAGCGCGTGGCATATGAAGAAGGCGACTACAATGGGAAGGCGACGTGGGTGGTAGTATGAGTACCATAAGTTGAATCTCCTTTTATAATAGTATATGGCTATAGAGTAACTTAGAAAGGATTCTACAACTTAAATAATTTAACTAAATAAAAAAGAATATTAATACGTTTAAACTTCTTGTTCTCTTCTAACAACTCCTACAAGCAAGTGGCAACATCTTTGATCGTAGCAGTCGATTGTCGTCAGTTTTAGGGTTTTTTTTTTCTTTTTTTTCATTTTAGATTTCTTTGATAAACCTATAAGGAAGGAGATAAGGTTTTTGGGAGAGTGGTAGGACCCCTAAAATTAAAAATATACTTTTTTGTAAAACTTGTACCATTCAACTACATAATTTAAAAAAAATAAAAAAATTGTTTGTTATTATAATGAATCAATCACACCCAAACTCTTTCTAATAGAATCAATCACAACCAAACGTTGAGGACGTAATCGACGAAATGACACCAAATAATTCAACTTCAATATAGTTAAGAAGAGAGAGAGAGAGAGGGGTAGTGCGAAAATGACAAATTTCCCTTTCGTGTGCCTCTCACGTGATGCGTGTTAACGACAATATTAACAAAAAGATAATGGTTGTACGAGGAGTGATACAAAATAACGAACTTTGGACTCCCAATAAAACTTTTGAAAGTTAGAGACGAAGAGTGAAATTTGGGGTGAAAGTTACGGACGAACGGTGTAATGTTTTCTATAATCTATGTCTATATTCCACAATTAAGAAATATACTTACAAATATAACTTTTTTGATCACTTCACGTAAATCACATAATTGAGGGATTGCATTATACAAACATTGTGATATTTTGTAAAATAGCTTCAAAATTTAACTATCATTTAAAATACCATATTTGTTATTTTGGTAATTTTCCATGCAATATGTCAACTAATGTGAAAACAATATGTATATGGACCATTATCGACCTTGGAGTAAGCCAATTTGCACAAAGTAAAATTGTTTAATTACCGCCTAAATATAATTCTTCCTCTAAAAGTTGAACTTTATACGAGATTAACATGGATTATTCAACTTTAAGTCTGATTGATAGTGGAGGTATGGGCTAATTACCCACAAGTTTTAATTACATTCTTAATTAGAGATTTCATAGCTAAAAATACACTTTGGAAGATTTTTGCCCACATTTGATCTATTTTTTTCAAGCTAACTTCTTATATTTTAATGGTTTAACGAATTCAAGTTAAAACGTACACTGAAATGAGAATAGATCAAACTCTATGTTGATAATTGGTATGTCTAATTCTATATATCTATTTATATGAAAAAGAAGAATAATAAGACAAGTGTCAAAATAATTGGTAAATATGATGAAAAAGAAAATAAAAGTTATTTTCATTTTAATTCATTTCTTTTGGTAAAATGGACTAATTAGATTGTCCATCCTTCCTGTTTTTTTTTCGTAACTTTTGTTTAGCAACTAGCAAGTTTCACTATAAATCTTAAACGAGGTAAATCGGTAACAAAGGTACAATTGTTTAGTTAGTTAATATTGTTTATGTATTTGATTCTAACTTGCTTTGGCCGCATGTTGTTTGAAAATCTGATTAGATAAATACCTACAGTGTGCGTTGAGAGAGATATAAACATATACCTAAATCATTAGCACCCGGTGACGACTGGCATAAACACCATTTGTGAAGAGTAAAAAATCGAGAGCGGTAGTATGAACCACGTGCGGAGCTACATTGAACTGAACGGGTTCAACAAAACATGTTGAATTGGAATTTTTAAAAAATTTTAATTAATTTTTAGTATAAATTTATCCTTGTTTAATATATGAACATGCCGATTTTAAATATAAACATAACTAAATTCTAATTCGGAACCAACTCAACTCAATGATTTTTCTAGCTCCAACCCTAGTATAAACATTACTCTAATTGCCATAAATTTGCTTGGTGAACAGATTGCCACGAGTGCTCTCTCTCTCTCTCTCTCTCTCTCTCTCTCTCTCTCTCTCCGTCTTTGGCTTAAATGTCACACCCCGCAAAATGGCGGAACCGAGGTGTACAGTGTATACGGTATCAGAGATTCAAAGGTTACATAAACATAAGTAAGCCATACATCATCAACATAGATTAAAGAGTTTGAAACACAATACGTTTTTACAATCATCCGAATATATCAAAATACGACTACAGAGTTTGGGATACTAAGGAATTAACAAAACAAAATAAATTCCAAGCAAGTAATCCACGTAGCCAAGCAAGCATAACGTCATAAAGTGTAACCTCAAATCCCTGAAAAGCGTTAAAATACGACGTCAACATAAAGTTGGTGAATTATTCGCAATAATTAATAAAAACATGATAGTATAAAAGTTTCAATACGTTTTGACCCAAAAGTGTTATGATTTGAAGATAAGTCATTTGAAAATGATGTTTCAAAATATACGTGAAGTATACAAAACCTTTTGATAAAATACTCATACATATACCATAAAAATACCATAATCATTTCATAAAAATATCATACTGGATAGATAATAGCCTTAGGTACATACGATACACCTGAACCATAACAATACTGGCAACTAACCCCACCTAGTGCATTACGCTAGGTTGTCCTCGGAAATCACGGTCATAACATTACTAACACGGACAGGGCGCATCCATCATCCATCGTGTTAACAATGAGGGCTTGTTAGACCCATATAGCGCTATATATACGAACCGGCGGCTAAAAGCTAACAGGTGTGTATACGGGGCCTCGTTCTACCACAAAGGCGGAACAAGTTGGGTAATGCTAACCTAAAGGCATTCATATCCAAAATACATACCATAATACATAATATACCATAAAATACATTTATACGACGCTAATCATGCCCAAAAATGTAAAAGCGGTAAAAAGGGCAACGAATAACTCACGGAATAGCAAAGCAATCCAAACACGATATGTCGGGAAATAATCAGATACGGTCAAGCTTCCACGTCTAAGTGCCCTAAACATCACGTAAATAAACATGTCTAAGTATCTCTAAGTCTAGTGGGGTATGCCTTAACGATTAACGTTTTATACGGGTTTTTAAAATGACCAAAAGGAACATCGATTTAACAGAATTACAAACGTTCGGAGAGTCAGCAAGCTAGTTTCGTGACAAACAAGCTAATTACGTGCACTACAAGTCACGTAAGTAACTAATTACGTGTTCAAGGGTTAATTACGTGATCTAGCAAGTTACGGGACAACATGTTACGTGATATCAAGGAATTACGTGATCTATAAGCAATTACGTGACATACAAGTCACGTAAGTGACACTTACGTGCGTAACAAGGCTGTTACGTGGTCCAGGAGTATGTTACGTGCTCCAGTTACGTTCACGTAACACAGTTACGTGACGTAACTGGGTTTTTATGAAAAATTACATTCGGAATGAGATTCAGAGTGTTTTTAAGCATTAAAATGATCCATAATCGAAACCCTATGTCCAGAATACATTTAGGTACAATAACCCTCAATAAAATCCGAGTTTTGATGGTAAAAGGTGGTGTTTTCGGGATTGAATCAAAATAATAAAGTTTAAAACAAAATCCGAGAAATACTTACCCGATCGAACTGAAATTCAGAGGATAGATGAAGATGATTACGGTGAACAATAAACAAGCCTCGAAATTGGATTTCAACGGTCGGATCTTTAGATAATTTAGAGAGAAAGGAGAGTGTTTGTAGGTGTTTTCTTGAGAGAGAAAGTGAGATGGGGAAAATGGGAAGAAAGGTAGGTGGGAGTAGGGTAAAGACAAAAATGTTGGTGGGGAATAAGACAAAACGTTTGGTAGGCTACTTTAGGACCAATTTTGTAATAGAAATCCCACCATAGGACTAGTTTTGTAATAAATTTCTGAAAGGACTAAGATTGAAATACTTTTTAAACGTTAATCTTAATCGTATAAATAAGGCATAATTCCCCTAAACTTATCATAAGAGCATACTAGACTTATACTAAAGGCACTTAGAACTAAACGTTCCCGACATAACGATCCGAATCACATAAATACAAATACGATACACATAAAATACGAGAAATACGAATACAATACTCATAGAATACGAATATGATAAAACATAAAAGGAATACAATAGGGTCAAAACACAAACATAAATAAACAAAACGAATACGTGTCGATAGAAATATACCTAGAAATTCGCGAATGTCAAAGTCTCCCCAAGTAAAAAGAAATTTCGTCCTCGAAATTATCACTTGGTACTACTTCCGGGGGAAAGGTGAGGATACTTCCGCAGAATTTCATCTTCGCATTCCCACGTGAACTCAGCTCCAAAACGGGAATTCCAACGAACCTTGACAATCGGGATCTTACTTCGTCGTAGACGCTTAACATCACTAGCAACGATCTCGATCGGTTCCTCAACGAAATGAAGCTTATCATCAATCTGGAGTTTCTCAAGCGGAACTAATAACGTTTCGTCAGCCAGGCATTTCTTCAACTGAGACACATGAAATACATTGTGTACGCTGCTCAGTTCTGCCGGCAAATCAAATCGATACGCAGCTGGGCCGATGCGGGCTAAAATCTTGAACGGACCCGTGTACCTCGGACTCAGCTTGCTGCGCTTCACGAATCGGACAACTCCTTTCCATGGAGATACTTTCAATAATACCATATCTCCAACACTGAACTCAAGAGGCTTCCTGCGCTTATCAGCATACTTTTTCTGTCGATCTCTTGCAGTAATTAACCGTTCCTTAATCTTGAAGATCTTGTCAGTGGTCTCTTGTATAATCTCCGGACCAGAAATCTGACTATCTCCAATTTCTGCCCAACATACAGGCGATCGACACTTGCGGCCATACAAAGCTTCAAAAGGTGCACACTTGATACTCGTGTGATAGCTGTTGTTGTACGAGAACTCAATCAACGGCAAATGAACGTCCCAACTACCACCAAAATCAATTGCGCAGGCTCGTAGCATATCTTCCAAGGTCTGAATAGTTCTCTCACTCTGACCATCGGTCTGCGGATGATAGGCGGTACTCATATCTAACCTTGTACCCATAGCAGTCTGGAATGTCTTCCAAAATCGTGAGGTGAAACGAGCATCACGATCGGAAATAATCGATACAGGGACTCCGTGTTTCGATACAATCTCAGCAATATATAAACGCACGAATCTCTCCATCGGATAATTTTCACGAATCGGTAGGAAATGAGCAAACTTCGTCAATCGATCAACAATAACCCAGATACTGTCATAACCGCTCGAAGATCTCAGGAGCTTAGTAACAAAATCCATAGTAATACGCTCCCATTTCCACTCGGGAATCTTCGGTTGTTGGAGTAGCCCAGACGGTTTCTGGTACTCAATCTTCACTTTGGAACAGGTCAAACATCGACTAACATACTCGGCGATCTCACGCTTCATACCCGGCCACCAATAGAACTCTTTCAAATCATGATACATTTTGTCGGAACCCGGATGAATGGAATAGTTAGATTTATGGGCTTCGTCTAGAATCAACTGACGGATACTAATCGGAACCCAAATACGCTCGAGGAAATACAGAACTCCATCCTCCTTCGGTTCTAATTCCAACGCCAACTTATACAACCTTTCCTCTTTAACACGGTCCTCTGTCATAATACCCTCTTGTGCCTGAATAATCCGAGTCTTCAAGCTCGTCTGAATAGATACCATCATAGAACGGATACGGACTGGTTTGACTGTTTCCTTACGACTTAGTGCATCAGCAACAACGTTCGCCTTACCAGGGTGGTAGCGAATGTCGCAATCATAGTCGTTCAATAACTCAACCCAGCGTCGTTGTCTCATGTTCAGCATCTTTTGATCAAATATGTGTTGAAGACTCTTGTGGTCGGTAAATACAGTACACTTGGTCCCATACAGATAATGTCTCCAAATCTTCAATGCGAATACGACGGCTCCCAACTCTAGATCATGTGTCGTGTAATTTTGTTCATGGATTTTCAACTGACGCGAAGCGTAAGCTATAACTTTACCATTCTGCATAAGCACACAACCCAGACCCTTGTGCGAAGCGTCGCAATAAACAACAAAATTCTCGGAACCAACTGGCAGACTAAGAATAGGAGCGTCACACAACCGCTGCTTCAATACCTGAAAGGCTCTCTCCTGATCGGAACCCCAAAACGAATGGTTCACTCTTCTGTGTCAACTTTGTCATAGGTGAAGCGATCTTGGAGAAGTTCTCGATGAATCGGCGATAATACCCAGCAAGACCCAAAAACGAACGGATTTCGGTCGGTGACTTTGGTGCAACCCAACTTTTAACAGCTTCAATCTTAGCAGGATCAACGTGAATACTGTTGGA
>CAJVGC010000001.1:60693395-60888540 GCA_910822075.1 Senecio squalidus | reverse complement strand
ACACCCCCTCAGTCTCACAGCCTATTCCAACGGCTATTTTCACCAGCTCTGTGCTGGTTCACGATAAGGTACCACCCCCAAATCTCTTACACTCTTTATCACTAGTCGCCAATGCCTTACTCCCAAAACAGGGTGAGGTACAGACTTCATTTTCTATGGCTTATGATCATTCTCCCACATCACAGGGAGGGAGTGAGGCTGTGCCACCAGTTACATCAGAAACTGCTACAACATCCACCCAGTCTGAGGTTGCTCTGACGGTTCCTGTCCTGTTAAAGGCACTTAAGGACATGTCTACTCAGTTTGATGACAGACTGAGGGCAATGCAGACTGAGTTCCATGATTTTACAACTCAAAATGCCAAGGAGATGAAGGATTTGCAGGAAATGGTGGTCAAACTGACCTTTGAAGTCAGTCTGATGAGGAAAGGCAAGGCAGTTGCAGAGGGTTCTCAGATTCAGGGGGAGAAAATGCCTACTACAGCTATTGAATCTGAGATCCCCATCCAACCATTGAAAAGGAAAAGAGAAGAGGGGGAGAAAAGATACTACAAAACAACCAGATTCAACACGAAAACAAGACAATCTGAAGTCTTTTATGAAACTGATTGGAGTATCTCTAGTGATGAGGGTAATGAGTCTGATAAAGTAGTGGAAAAGACTGCAGAAGAAGAAGCAGACAAAATGGAAACTCAAACTGAGTCTGAAGTGCAAAAGAAAGAAAGTGAAGCTGACAAGTTAGCAAAGCTTCAAAGATATGCTAAAAGTGCTGGGATGACTGTAGAGGAATACAAAGAGTATGTGAAGGGGCTTTACAAAGAGAAATTCGATTTTAATCCATATGATCAGTCTGCAAAAGCAGCTGAAGAATTTGAAGCTGAGATACAAGCAGAGGAGGATCAGGCTATTAAAGAAGATCAAATGAGGATCAAAGCAGATGAACTAATGGCCAAACTTGTCCTCAGAGAACAAGAAAGAGTTAATTACATTGAAGCAAACTTTACACTGAGAAAACTTCAGAACAAAATTCATCATCTAGATTGTTTGAGTCATGATGGATCAAATTTGTTACTCACCTGCACACACAAAGGTGGATCATTCAGAGTGGGACTGACTAGACTGCATACTATGGGTCTAGAAGAATGGAAAGAAATAGCTAATCTGAGCTACAATCTGACAGACAAATCTCAAGCAATGACTATAAGAAGAGAGGCCACTTTCAACATAAATGCAGCTCATATGCTCAATCTAGTGCCAGATGAAGACTACAGAGCATACTGTACAAAGCACAATGTGAAGGTTCGATCAAAATCCTTGGGTCTGGAATCAAGCAGCATGCATCCTGTTCCTAAGGATGTCACGTTTCAGGAAAGAACTTACATTGAGACTGAGAAGCACACTGGGTTGTGTTATATTGATTGTGGGGGAGAAGAAAGCTTCCAAGACAAAAACGATCTAAGCACATCTTCAATCTATCATTGTATGGCTCTACTAAGTGAATGTGAGTCTGCTCAGTGTCTTCCATTCAGAGTGAAGCTGGTCAGTTGGTTGTTTAATAATCTGAAGAGGATTGAAGAGATTGGAACTGTGGCTGACAAGGTAGAGTTGATTAAGAAGGAATATCAAGTTCATTTCCACAAGACTGATGCTGAGATAGAGAAGCTGCTGGCATGGAAGACTGAGAGACTAAAATGGCTAAGTGATAGAGAACAACCATTACCATTTGAGACTTCAGTGAAGAAAAGAAAGAGGACATTAAAGAAGAAGATGTAAAACCAGACTGATGCTTGTTTTGTTCACAAACAAAGTTTAACTAAAGATGTTAATGTTTGTGTTTATTTTCTTGCATGTTTTGTAAAAGACTTTGGTTTAAACAGATAGGGGGAGATTGTTGGGAAAAACAATGATCTATCCCAAGATTAATAAATCTGTTAATCAAAGTCTGAGTCTGAGTGACCTGAGTCTGAGTGACTCAGTCTGAGTGACATGAGTCTGAGTGACTCAGTCTGACTAACTCAGACTCATGAGAGAAGTCAGGCGTAATTTAAGGTAATCTAGTTAGTGAATATCTTTTATCTGTTTAGAAGATTTACTTAGATTGATCTTTATCAAACTCACTATACTTGTGTATAAATAGTAAGTTTGAGGTTTGTAATCGGTACACCTTTGATTGAAATATAACTGTGTGTTATCTTCATTGTTTCAATATTATAATTCCGCTATAATATATACTGAAACTGAGTACTTAATCGATATATAACAATTAACGTCTAAATACTTATTTGTTATTGATTTGCCACTGTTTGGGATCTTAGTGAGACCTATCAAATACCCTTCGCGCTAACTACGTGGCCAATAAATTGAACTTCGGATATCCAGAACTCGCACTTAGAGAATTTCGCATACAACTTTTCTTTTCGAAGCACTTCTAGAACAAGACGCAAATGCTCTTCATGTTCCTTGCGACTTCGGGAATAGATAAGAATGTCGTCGATGAATACGATAACGAATTTGTCAAGATACGGACGACAAATACGGTTCATTAGATCCATGAATGATGCAGGGGCGTTTGTCAGACCAAACGGCATCACCATGAACTCATAATGACCATACCGAGTACGAAAAGCGGTCTTAGGTATATCATCTTCCTGAACTCTCAACTGATGATAACCAGAGCGAAGATCGATCTTAGAGAAATAGCAAGAACCCTGAAGTTGATCGAATAAGTCGTCAATACGAGGAAGGGGATAACGGTTCTTCACAGTCAGCTTGTTTAACTCCCGATAATCAATACATAAACGCATGGAGCCATCCTTCTTCTTAACAAAGAGAACAGGAGCACCCCACGGGGAGAAACTAGGACGGATAAAACCCTTATCGACCAGTTCCTGAATTTGTTTCGACAACTCGAGCATCTCGGAAGGAGCCAAACGATACGGAGCTTTAGCAACAGGTGCTGCTCCAGGAATAAGATCAATACGAAAGTCGGTTTGTCTCTGGGGAGGAACTCCAGGTAAATCTTCGGGAAAAACGTCAGAATACTCGCGAACGATCGGTACACCATCAATCTTTATCGTAGAATCTTTCTTCACCAAATGAGCGAGATATAAGGAACAACCTTGACGGACATACTCGCGAACTTTCAAACTTGAGATGACTTTAAGACGTTTCCCAGCCTTGTCTCCGTGTACAATCAACTGATCTCCATCCGGCTTCTGAATACGAATAATTTTCTCATAACAGACTATCTCGCCTTTATGCTTAGCTAACCAATCCATACCGACTACGACATCGAAACTACCGAGTTTCATAGGAATAAGGTCGATGGAAAAAGGAATATCGGCTAATACGAGGGGAATATCACGAATAACTTCTCTAACACAAGCACATCTACCATCAGCTATTTCTACCTCGTAAGCAGGCTCTAAAGGACTAGAAGCACGGTTTACTAAGGGGCGGAAATCACTAGATATAAAGCTTCTATCGGCACCCGAATCAAACAAGATAAAAGCAGGATAATCATCGACAAGAAATGTACCAGTGACTACAGTAGGATCCTGGTGAGCCTCAGAAGATTCCATGGCTAAAGCTCGGCTCTTGGCAGGATTTCCTCTTGCACTAGTACCAGCACCGTGAGTAGGAAGGGGAGTAGGTGCTATAAGCTTGGGACACTGATGACGGCGGTGACCTACTTCTCCACATTCAAAACACGCTCCAGTAGCTCTTCCACAAAACTGCTCGGTGTGGCCTAACTTCTTGCACCGTTTACAAACCCAACAAGCCACATTCGCTGCATGCGCACTGCCGCATGTACCACACTTCGGGTGCACGCCCTGATAACCCGCTCCAGAACCCGTCAACGCATACACTTGAGGAAATTGGGGTCTCTGATCCTGACCACGACTCCTCTTCCTCGAATTACCCATATCCCTCCTATCAGATCTACCAGAATCTCTTCGGCTCACAACCGGCTGAAGAACACCACCACGGACCATACTTGCGGTCAACCGACCAGCAATATCAACCGCACTCTGTAGAGTACCCGGAAGGTGAGAAATAATGTGATCTCGCATAGTCTGGGGCAACCCTTGAGTGAAGCGTTCGATTCTTTCAGTCTCCGTGCGAACCAAACGAGGAGCCAAAACACACAGATCGTAAAATCTATTCACATACCCACGAAAATCAGAACCTTGCATAGTCAGGTTCCATAACTCATTCTCCAACCTCTGCGTCTCAGATGACGGCACATACTCCTTCTTCATCATAACTTTCAGATTTTCCCAACTCATCAAGGTAACAGCAGCTCGGCCCTGAGCCCGTTTCACCGAGTTCCACCAAGTTAGGGCTTTACCCTGGAATAAGAACGTAGCATACTTAACTCTGCTTTCCTCAGCACATCCCGAAACATCAAATACGGACTCAATCCTCTCAAACCACTGCAGGGTAGCAACCGCATCTTCAGTACCCTTAAATTCAGTAGGTCTGCAATCCAGAAAAGCCTTATACGAACAGCCTCGGGGTGGATCTTCAATAACAATACTCGGTCCACCGACTCCCACGTGCACTGCTCTTCCCACATCGGAACCATCGCGCCCAGACGCCGTACCTTCTGATCCAATACTCGGCATCACAGGTTCTTCAAACCCGATGTCGGCATCCTGCACCGGTGTCTCCTTGAGTTGTGCCACAATCACGGGTATAGCTGCCGCAATCTGCTCCGCAATCAACTGACTGATGTTCGGAGTAGTGGTATTAGCATTGGGGGCAGTAGTGGTATTCTGAGGCGTAGCACCCGCTCTCACACTGGCACGACCTCGTCTCGACGACCTTCTCGTAGCAGTGACGGCCGGAGTAGACCTAGTAGAAGCTCTCTTAGGCGGCATCTTCTACGAATGTCAAACAGAATAAATCAGAACGATAACCGGATGTGCGACTAAAAGGAGCAGGCCTCAAAGCATAAAATGCAAAACAAAAGCACATAAAGCATACGAATCACATACAGGCCCACACAAGAAAGTAATGCGCACATAGAGTAAATCAGATAGGTCCAAAAGCCTAGGTCATAGTCTAAGTGATTCCGTAAGGTCACTTAGTTCGCTATAACCATTGGCTCTGATACCAACTTCTGTCACACCCCGCAAAATGGCGGAACCGAGGTGTACAGTGTATACGGTATCAGAGATTCAAAGGTTACATAAACATAAGTAAGCCATACATCATCAACATAGATTAAAGAGTTTGAAATACAATACGTTATTACAATCATCCGAATATATCAAAATACGACTACAGAGTTTGGGATACTAAGGAATTAACAAAACAAAATAAATTCCAAGCAAGTAATCCACGTAGCCAAGCAAGCATAACGTCATAAAGTGTAACCTCAAATCCCTGAAAAGCGTTAAAATACGACGTCAACATAAAGTTGGTGAATTATTCGCAATAATTAATAAAAACATGATAGTATAAAAGTTTCAATACGTTTTGACCCAAAAGTGTTATGATTTGAAGATAAGTCATTTGAAAATGATGTTTCAAAATATACGTGAAGTATACAAAACCTTTTGATAAAATACTCATACATATACCATAAAAATACCATAATCATTTCATAAAAATATCATACTGGATAGATAATAGCCTTAGGTACATACGATACACCTGAACCATAACAATACTGGCAACTAACCCCACCTAGTGCATTACGCTAGGTTGTCCTCGGAAATCACGGTCATAACATTACTAACACGGACAGGGCGCATCCATCATCCATCGTGTTAACAATGAGGGCTTGTTAGACCCATATAGCGCTATATATACGAACCGGCGGCTAAAAGCTAACAGGTGTGTATACGGGGCCTCGTTCTACCACAAAGGCGGAACAAGTTGGGTAATGCTAACCTAAAGGCATTCATATCCAAAATACATACCATAATACATAATATACCATAAAATACATTTATACGACGCTAATCATGCCCAAAAATGTAAAAGCGGTAAAAAGGGCAACGAATAACTCACGGAATAGCAAAGCAATCCAAACACGATATGTCGGGAAATAATCAGATACGGTCAAGCTTCCACGTCTAAGTGCCCTAAACATCACGTAAATAAACATGTCTAAGTATCTCTAAGTCTAGTGGGGTATGCCTTAACGATTAACGTTTTATACGGGTTTTTAAAATGACCAAAAGGAACATCGATTTAACAGAATTACAAACGTTTCGGAGAGTCAGCAAGCTAGTTACGTGACAAACAATCTAATTACGTGCACTACAAGTCACGTAAGTAACTAATTACGTGTTCAAGGGTTAATTACGTGATCTAGCAAGTTACGGGACAACATGTTACGTGATATCAAGGAATTACGTGATCTATAAGCAATTACGTGACATACAAGTCACGTAAGTGACACTTACGTGCGTAACAAGGCTGTTACGTGGTCCAGGAGTATGTTACGTGCTCCAGTTACGTTCACGTAACACAGTTACGTGACGTAACTGGGTTTTTACGAAAAATTACATTCGGAATGAGATTCAGAGTGTTTTTAAGCATTAAAATGATCCATAATCGAAACCATATGTCCAGAATACATTTAGGTACAATAACCCTCAATAAAATCCGAGTTTTGATGGTAAAAAGTGGTGTTTTCGGGATTGAATCAAAATAATAAAGTTTAAAACAAAATCCGAGAAATACTTACCCGATCGAACTGAAATTCAGAGGATAGATGCAGATGATTACGGTGAACAATAAACAAGCCTCGAAATTGGATTTCAACGGTCGGATCTTTAGATAATTTAGAGAGAAGGGAGAGTGTTTGTAGGTGTTTTCTTGAGAGAGAAAGTGAGATGGGGAAAATGGGAAGAAAGGTAGGTGGGAGTAGGGTAAAGACAAAAATGTTGGTGGGGAATAAGACAAAACGTTTGGTAGGCTACTTTAGGACCAATTTTGTAATAGAAATCCCACCATAGGACTAGTTTTGTAATAAATTTCTGAAAGGACTAAGATTGAAATACTTTTTAAACGTTAATCTTAATCGTATAAATAAGGCATAATACCCCTAAACTTATCATAAGAGCATACTAGACTTATACTAAAGGCACTTAGAACTAAACGTTCCCGACATAACGATCCGAATCACATAAATACAAATACGATACTCATAAAATACGAGAAATACGAATACAATACTCATAGAATACGAATACGATAAAACATAAAAGGAATACAATAGGGTCAAAACACAAACATAAATAAACAAAACGAATACGTGTCGATAGAAATATACCTAGAAATTCGCGAATGTCACATTAAAGTCTGACTATTAAACGAAGCTCAATGGCTGTTATCCCAACTACGATCACACCATCCGGAGAGTCGGCGTATCCATCTTCCCATGCTCTAAACCTAGAGCAACTCTAATTCATGCCATAAATTGTTAAATCCTTCTATAATAGCTATTGGCTCTCTTTTACCGAAGGGAGAGGGACGAAGTGACTCTTTATTCTATTGGGGGCATCTTCCCTTGTCTTAACGACTTCTATTTTTTCGCCGGACCACTGTCTTGACCTCCGATCGAGCTACGAACACGAGTAGGTCAAATTGAGAGTTCGCTTTGCTAGTCTATGTATATCTCGCACCTCCACGAACAATCGTCGTTTTTTTTATGGTTTCTCCGCTTCTCACAGCTCTAAAAATTAGGAAAGACTTGTCGGAAATCGTCACTTGGCTTGGTCCGACCAAGAAGGGCATTGGACTCTTTGGGCATTGCTTGGGTTGAGCAGCGCCTGGGATATGAAGAAGGCGACTACAATGGGAAGGCGACGTGGGTGGTAGTATGAGTACCATATGTTGAATCTCCTTTTATAATAGTATATGGCTATAGAGTAACTTAGAAAGGATTCTACAACTTAAATAATTTAACTAAATAAAAAAGAATATTAATACGTTTAAACTTCTTGTTCTCTTCTAATAACTCCTACAAGCAAGTGGCAACATCTTTGATCGTAGCAGTCTATTGTCGTCAGTTTTAGGTTTTTTTTTTTTCTTTTTTTCATTTTAGATTTCTTTGATAAACCAATAAGGAAGGAGATAAGGTTTTTGGGAGACCCTTAAAATTAAAAAATATACTTTTTTGTAAAACTTATACCATTGAACTACATAATTTAAAAAATAAATAAGTTTTGTTTGTTATTATAATGGAATCAATCACACCCAAACTCTTTCTAATAGAATCAATCACAACCAAACGTTGAGGACGTAATCGACGAAATGACACCAAAAAACTTGGTTCCAAAAAGAAACCAAACAAGGTGGACCCATGAAGAAGTAGAATTTTATTCGAACGATGGGTACACACTTTAGAAAATAATGTAAATTGAAAGTCACAATCGAGTGGTCATTTTTGGAAACAAGTACAATACGATTACCAAAAATTGGTCGAGGAGCAACGTAAAATTAACCAACCAATAGGCAAGTGGAATAAAATTTTCAAAGACATTAAGCTTTTCAGCTCAATATTCAAACGCATCAATGATCATCGTCCAAGTGGGTCACGAGACAAAGATGTTTTAGAAGCGGCACGTATACGATTCGAAGATTAAACGAACCGATACTTCCTTTACGAACAACGTTGGAACGTGATAAAATAGTAGTCGAAGTTCTACACAAAGGATGGTGAAACAAAGGAAGATCCAATGCCAAAAGCAACTCGCACCGGTGAACTTAGAAGATGATGAACCTGTACCCAACATCTTCCAAGCTGAAAACCCAAGTCTTGCGGCTACCATGCAAACTTGATTCATCGATGACCCGATCTGACGTCCAATTGGCCGAGTGTGACATCCCGTGATTTCGAGGTACTTTTCTTTACCGTTTACTTTTATTTTATTCGCTTTAGTTTTGACCCTTGATTTTACTTGTGATTTTTCATGCTATTTCTATTTTGTCGAGTTTTATGTTATTTATTGCTTCGTCCTTCGGGACGGAAGAGTTTTAGTTCACCTAAGTGCCAATTAGTTAGTATTCTCGTTTAATAAGTTAGGGTGTTTATGTCGTGAATATAAACTAAGTTAACGTTAATAATATACAAAGTTGGTCCGTTAACGGAAAGTTATCAATCATCCGTTTGACTTATGATTCCCGTCCTCGGAAATTGTCCTTAATAATTCGTAAATTTTGTAAAAACTCAAGGCACTGCGCAACAATAGCCTTCACCTGCGATGCAGTGACCTTCCTGCCAGGCTTCATCGCAGTGACCATTTCAATGCGACACATCGAGCTAGTTGCACATTTACTGCGGCGCAGTACCTACCTACTGCTACGCAGTGTGTGGTTAGAGTTAAAAAGTTAAAAACACATTTTTCTTACATTTTGAGATCCACAATACCACTTTCACGTGATATTGGCCAGGAATCTTCCCAAAATGGGGTGTTTGACTTTGTAAGTAGATCTAAACACATCTACATACACTTTTATTTCCACTTTTGATTTCTACAACTCTTACCATCTTGGCCGAGAGACTAGCAAATAAAGTCAAAGAACTTTGATTTCGTATGACGTGGTTACTTTGACACGGAGTTCAAGGGAGGAAACACTTTAACCGGTAGGATGGCAGACGATGCAAAAAAAAGGACGATGTATAAAGTTACCCAACTTGTCGAGAAATCGTCGGATTTTTTTTTCAAAAATAATCGTAATGTGTATTCTACTTTGCATATGTATAGCCATCAACATTTAAAATAAAACATAAAATAAAAGTATATACAAGTAACATGTAATAAGCTCTCAAGGCAAAAATTGTTTAAAACCCAAGTTGTCCAAAGGCCACAACTTAACCAATATTAATTTCGCCAAGACAGCTTCTTAAATTTTTTATGTTAGTTATTAAGGGTGAATTAGAAATCGAGGAAATCAACGAAATATTTTTTCGCATAGTAATTCAAACCGGTGGATTGTAATTTCTAACGTTATATTTGTTGACGAAATACTTTCATTTTGTTTTGTTTGCTGGGTTTATCGGGTTAATAAGGTTGTATTATTTGTATTCCTGGTGAGAAAAGAACACCTTGTTTTAGGTAGAAGGTTGGCAGTTGAAAGTATTGATTAGGTTAAGCATACGGTCAATTATGCAAAAAAAGGATTTGCGAATGAAGAAATTGCTCGATTGGAAAAAAATCGCTAACGAACATGGTTAGTAGAATCATTAACGAAATCAAGATATGGATAACCAAGTAAAACATAGAGAAGCAAATATCAAAACTAATCAGGATCAGTAGACGAAAAACTTAAGGCCTAATAGTAATAACAGTTTAGACATTAAAGAAAATAAAGATTTCAAACTCATAATACAAATGGGTTAATCCCCATAATCTCGTACCTAACAGAATCTAACATGAAGAATTTTAAAGCGACGTTGTTAATTTTCACTATCTGATCTGTCCACACACGCACTAGCCAAACACAACTTTTGTTCTTTCCGAAACGACCAGACTTGAATATATGTGCTTATCTTCAATTCCATTAAATCGTTCTCTTTTATCTTTCACAAAGTTCCTCCGGTTCCTTATCAACACATAATTCTTGGTCTTTTTTATCTTCAACCCCATCGTTTTCTCATACATTCTAAACCTTGGACCCAACACTCGCACCTTGATCTCGTTCTTAGTATCATTTGTAAGAAATTGTTTCTCATCAGCCGTCAAGACATCATCTGTCTTGAGTTGATTGATAGGAATATTCAACGTTTTTTTTTCAAATAACGTGAATTTATTCATTTCCCTTTCTGTTCTTTTTTGTTCTAATACATCAGCGTATGTAAACCTATGTATCACATGTCAACTGGTTATGTGTACTTTAGTTAGGGTGTAAAATCCTGTAAATATCGTATATATTCCTTAATCTCTGTGATAAATGTTTTCCTCGGGGCAAATTCAACAAGATCTTTGAAGCTGTTGTTCATGTCAAGTTATGGGTTCTTCGGCTTTTTCACAACAAGGCCACTTAAAACTCTATAGACCGAGAATATATTTATTGTGCTTGTAAAACGCATTAAATCTCCTGAAATTCTTTGCTAGTTTTATACTTTTTCTTTTCGTCTTTGAATAACAATGATTCGATTATGAAATATTCACATTAGGATAACTTAAAACAAAAACAAAACTCTAAAATCGTGTGTTTATGTTCAATAAAAAGGTTAAGTACTAGGATATAACATACATGCATCAATCAAAACTACCATTTAATTTGTATCACATAGATAATAATCACTTAGTTTTTCTTCTTTTTCATGGGCAGAAATCTGTTTTCTTTAAAATACTTCATCAATTTGAGCAATTCAACATCTTCCAAGTCAAGCATTATTGAGGAAAGTTCAAATGTTACATTCAATGAAAACACCCCAACACTAAGGGTCAAAGACTAAATTGGCTGTTTGATTTGGATGCGTTAACAAAATCCTTCAACTTTGACTTTCAATCATCCGCATCTATTCCTACTGATCAAGTTCCTACTGCTCAACCTGTTAATACTGACTCTGTTTCTACTGCTAACACTCCAATCATTGGTACTGACAGATTAGATGTTATGGAGTACGTTTATCTTCCAATTTCTACTAAGGACCCTCTCAACCTCTGTGATACTATTGACAAGGTAGTTGTAGAGGAAACACATCAACCAGAAACCAAGGAAGATCAACCCTTACAAGATGAAGAGGTTCCAGCTACAACTACTGATAAAAGAGGAGGAACAGAGACCAAATGAAGTTCCACCATTTGTACAGGAAGACGAAGATGGAGTTGAACAAATAGTCACTGAAGAAATTGAAGATAGTGATGTTGAAATGACTACTCCAACAAGTACTACTCCACATACTGATCCTTTCCATGGCAATGGAATGCCAGATCTTAATGATACCAATTTGGGTGTTGACTTAAGAATTGAGAAGATTCCATCTTCCCGTATTTCCAAAAATCATCCACCATCTCAAATCATTGGAAAATATGACATCTCTATGGAGACTAGGAGTCAAACCAAGCCCAAACAGGACCCACTGAAGGATATAAACAATTGTTTATTTTCTTGCTTTCTCTCAAAAATGGAACTCAAGAAGATT
This sequence comes from Senecio squalidus, assembly GCA_910822075.1. Taxonomy (NCBI): domain Eukaryota; kingdom Viridiplantae; phylum Streptophyta; class Magnoliopsida; order Asterales; family Asteraceae; genus Senecio; species Senecio squalidus. Next base: position 60,876,426 of record CAJVGC010000001.1, on the reverse strand, counting down.
CAAGAAGATCTTCTAGACCCACACTCGATTGAAGCATGTCAAGCAGAACTACTTCAGTTTAAAATTCAAGGTGTCTGGGAGTTGGTTCCATTACCTTTAGGGAAGAAGGTAACTGGCACTAGGTGGATTTTCAGAAACAAGAAGGATGAAAGAGGAATAGTCATCAAAAACAAAGCTAGACTGGTAGCTCAAGGTTACACTCAGGAAGAGGGGATAGACTATGAAGAATTTTTTGCTCCGGTAGCAAGAATAGAAGCCATAAGACTCTTTCTTTCCTTTGCCTCTTTCATGGGCTTCAAAGTTTTTCAAATGGATGTGAAGAGTGCTTTCCTCTACGGAGTGATAGAAGAGGAAGTGTATGTCAGACAACCACCCGGATTTGAGGACCCTAAAAATCCTCACTTGGTGTACAAATTGGACAAAGCTCTCTATGGGCTTCATCAAGCACCAAGAGCATGGTATGATACCTTTTCTGACTATCTTCTCAAGAACAACTTTCAAAGAGGAACCATTGACAAGACCCTATTCTTCAAAAAGACTCACTCTGATATCCTTCTAGTACAAATCTATGTGGATGACATCATCTTTGGCTCCACCAAAGATGCTTTGTGTAAAGAATTTGAACAGTTGATGCATACTAAGTTTCAAATGAGTTCAATGGGAGAACTAACATTCTTTCTAGGCCTCCAAGTCAAGTAGAAGCCTGATGGACTCTTCATCAGCCAGTCCAAATATGTGAAAGATATTCTCACCAAGTTTGGTTTCCTAGAAGCAAATGTGGCAAGCACCCCTGTAGAAACTCACACACAACTGATTGCAGATCTTGAGGGAGAGGATGTAGACATTCACATCTACAGGTCAATGATAGGGTCACTAATGTATCTCACAGCATGTTTGGAGTTTGTGTGTGTGCAAGATATCAAACCAGCTCTAAGATGTCTCATCTCATTGTAGTCAAGAGAATATTTCGTTACTTGAAGGGAAAACCTAACTTAGGTCTATGGTATCCTAAAGACTCACCCTTTGATTTAATTGCTTATACTGACATTGATTATGGTGGTGAAACTTTAGACAGGAAATCCACAACCAGAGGATGTCAATTCCTAGGCTCAAGGTTGGTGTCTTGGCAGTGCAAGAAGCATACAACAGTTTCTACTTCCTCAACAGAAGGTGAATACATCGCTGCTGCAAGTTGTTGTGCTCAAGTATTGTGGATACAAAATCAAATGATGGATTATGGATATGCATTCATGAACACTCCCATCTTCATAGACAACAAAAGCACAATCATTATCATCAACAATCCGGTAAAGCACTCCAAGACCAAACACATTGAGATACGCTATCACTTCATAAGAGACTGTAATGAAAAGAAGTTAATTCATGTTGAGAAAGTCCATACTGATAATCAGCTTGCTGATCTTCTCACAAAGGCTTTTGATGTGGGAAGATTTACATTCTTGATTACCAATATTGGCATGATCAATATGGATTAACCAATTAATTTGTCTTTTAAATATCTCATGTTAAGTCCCTTCGAGAAAAGCAGTAGTAACCTTAACTTAAAACGAGTGCCTTACTTACTATGTTACTACTGCAAAACTAACAGTAGAAACAAATTTTGACCAACGTTTTATTAGTACGGCAAATTTTTCATTACTACGGGAAGGTTTCACTACTACTGCCCTTAGTTTTGTTAATAATGTTGGAATGGTTAATACTGCTAGTAATCTCATTACTACGGACCTCTGGTTAATATACTGGAAGTAATACCAATTTCTACTGCCAAACCAGTTAATACGGCTCGTCATTACTACTGTAATTTACCTCATTACTACGGTCATTATCTGTTAATACTGCAACGATTAGTACTGCAGAGTTTTCGTAATTAATAAGATTACTCTGTTAATATTGCGTTGACAAGTCAAACCTCAAGTTGCAACTAACTTTTAACACGTGGCATTTTGTGATTGGACCTTCAAAATTTAAACTTCGGCGCGGGTTCAGTAATTTTTGATACGTGGCAACACACGATTGAACCGTCCTTTTTAATCATCACTAGCGTCTAATCCAACTCAAGTTGTTATAATCTTAAGCGTATAAATAGGGTTAAGATTAATCTTTCAATTACTTACCTTTTCTTCTCAAGAACCCTAATTTCTAAAAAGTTACCGTTGCAATTAAAAATCTAAGTTTTCTTTCACTGTTTAATCAAATTCTTCAAATTTAACAACAATGGTTGATCTTCAGTTCTGTGCAACCCACAACATGGTTGCTTGCTTTATAAAAAAACAAAGAAAACACGGAATTTTTACCAAATTATTGACCTCTTGAAGCAGTCTCACATAATATTTGCTCTTACAGTTAGTCCTAAGATACATGAAGTTCACATACGCGCTTTTTGGGAGACTGATGTGGTAAATTCTGAGGGAGAAGTACCACTTCTAAATGCCACCATTAATGGCAAAGAAGTCACAGTTTCAGAGGCTACAATCCGTACACATCTTCACTTTCGCGATGAAGAAGGTAAACAGTTACGTTGCAGCCGGGTCAGTTTCGCTGCCAGCGAAACTTACGGGCAGTTTCGGTTCAAAAATCGTTTTCGGCGTCATAAACTCATATTTGACTGTAAATTTTGATATGTACTTGTAGAACCTTCTAAAATGCAATAAAATCGACAGTTTATAGTCACTTTTAAGCCACAAAAGTTAAGATTTATGAAACGACCCGTTTGTATGTGAATGGGTTGAAAACCTCAAAATCATAGATTTAGGTGTTAGATCGTACTTCCAACTGATGAATCAAGAGGAGTATGTTAGAATATTGTTAACCTCAGTTTCTTACAGTTCTTTAGCCAATATTTATAGATTTAATTAAAAACCCGTTTTTGTATATAAATCACCTCAAATCTTTATAAAAATGCATTTTTAGGAGTTTGATCGTACATGCAATGAGTTTATCTTGTAAAAACAGAAGATTTAATGGAATTTTACCGAAAGAAAAGTGTCTTGGTAGGGATTGAAGAGATCTCTTGGTGATTTCGGCTTCAAAAGTGTAGAGAACCCAAATGGATGGGTGCTCCTTTCCTTCCCTTGCTTATGAACGATTTTTGTTGGCTAAAGATGGTGATTTTACTGCTGATTTGTGACTGCAATGTGCCTGGGTATAAGCTCTAGAGAGTTTAAAATGTATGTGTGTTTGTGTTTTTGAAGCAAAAAGAATAAAGTGAGAGAGAGGGGTATATATAGTCCAAAATTTCGTTTTTGTAGCATTTTGGCGCTCCAATAGGGTCTAGACACGTGTGGGGAAGTCAGATTCCGTTGACCAATCAAATTTCTGTAGCAACTATGAGTTTCACTGCGAGTTGAAATTCGTTTTTGTTGTCGTTAAGTATTTTCGTTAGTTGCAAGTTTACGTTTAGTTTAGAGATGAACTTAGGCAAGTTCATTATGCGTTTTCTTGTCGTGAATTTAAGTACACTTGGTTATGTTTCTTTTGAACTTGTAAACTTTTGTTCTATTTAAATGACTTGAACTGTTGCATTTTATTATGACCCGTGTAATGATATTCTCGCTCTTCGCACCTCGTGTTTCTGCTTTAGCGGGGTGTGACAGACTTGGTATCGGAGCCACATTTCAGTTAAAACACAGCAAGAATTATCATAATAAACCACTAGAAATCATCCATAATCAGAGGAAGAGAAGGAGCTTTCATTTCTTTGGGTTATCTAAACGTTTTCTACACTTTTGAAGCCGAAATCACAAAGAGATCTCTTCAATCTCCACCAAGACACTTTTCTTTCGGTAAAACTCCTTTAAATCTTCTATTTTTATAAGATAAGCTCATTGCATGTACGATCAAACTCCGAAAAATGCATTTTTATAAAGATTTGAGGTGATTTATATACAAAAACGGGTTTTTAATTAAATCTATAAAATTGTGGCTTAAGAACTGTAAGAAACTGAGGTTTAACAATATTTTAACATACTCCTCTTGATTCATCAGTTGGAAGTACGATCTAACACCTAAATCTATGATTTTGAGGTTTTCAACCCATTCACATACAAACGGGTCGTTTCATAAATCTTAACTTTTGTGGCTTAAAAGTGACTATAAACTGTCGATTTTATTGCATTTTAGAAGGTTCTACAAGTACATATCAAAAGTTACCGCCAATTATGAGTTTACCACGCCGAAAACGATTTCTGAACCGAAACTGCCCGTCAGTTTCGTTGCCAGAGAAACTGACGCAGCAAAACTGTGATCAGACCCCGAAACCGTACCATATTCGCTGTAAAACGTAACCTTAAGCTCGGTTTTTTTCACGTATTGGTCCAGGACTAACTGTAATGACTTTAACTAATACTAAAATGGCATTTGAACATATGAACAACTTTATTTACCCGACATATTGGTATTCTTTTAGGATTTTCGTGATTTCCGACACGTTCCGACCGCTCTTCCACATTTGTGCTTACTCTTCGCAATCCCTGAGTTACAACCCCTATTTACTTACTGTTTTTTTTTACATGACTCTTTTTGGGGAAAACATGAGAACTAAACTCTTATGAACTTTGAACCGTTTTATGAACTCGTGAACTGTGAACTTTTATGAACTTATATGCGTATGTCTTTTATTGCCACTAACTTGGCACTCTATGAAACTATGATTGATTGTATAGATTCCAACCCTTGATGAGAATATAACGTGACTCATAAGTGCCTACTATCATTTTGAAACAAAATTGCATTAGTGCCCAGTTTTAGCAACGAAATGCACACTATTAGCTTAAGCCGTTAGTAATTATGGGTATCGATACTTAGAAAATAACCGTTCCTCACTTAGGCGGCAGTCTAAGTACATATTACTAAGTTCAGACATACTCCTCGTAGATAGTGCGGGGTAAGGGGCGTCACGGTTGGTTAATCGGTTTAGTGTGAACACTTATGTTATATTATGCCAAGAGGTTGATACAATGTTTTAATCATTAGTTACTTTATTTACGCATATGCCCTTTTTGCGCTTGATCCGCAACCAGTCTTTCAAGTATTGTTCTACTTATCCGTGTACATTTACTACAAGTATATATATAATTTAAGCACCGTTTTGTCTTCATTCTTTTGAGAAATGTTTATACATTATACTTATCGCAAAATCTTTTTAGTCGAGGACTTAAAAAAATGAAACTCACTCTCTACTTTATGTAGTTGACACTTGTTCTCATGTTTCAGGAAATCAAGTGTAAGTCTTGAAGTGCATAGTACGGACGGGTCAGGAAAGTTACGTGAATTATGAATCGGGAGAAGACTTGTCTTTATTTTGGGAACTTTATGAACATGTTTAATTATGTATAAGTGACTTACCAAGCGAAACTGTTTTTGAAAACCTTAGACAAATGGGGTATGAGGGGGACCCAAATACATCAACGTTTTTAAAAGCAAAATTGTCCCCCCAATGGAAATACTTGATGCATACTTTCCAACAATGTATTTCACAAAAACTGAACGGGTGGAATGAGGCAAGTTTTTCTTTGGCAACAACAATGGTCTGTCTTGCCACTAAACAAACATACAATTGTTCAGCCCTTATTTTTGATGGTTTGCTGTGGAACTTGGTCAATCCTAAACACAAATTTTTAATGTACCCAAGATTCTTACAGCACATAACAAATTGTGAAATCGGGGATCTAACTAGATCTCAAAATGTTTTTCCTGCCCATGCTCATACTAAAAAGGTTTTTGCAAATATGAGAAGGGTAACCAAAGGATTTTCTGCAAATGTTTCCCCATTATTCTCTACAATGATGGTGGGAACAAGTTCTATAGATGAGAGACAAGTGACTTCACCTCTTTCTCAACCCCCATCTACTTCTCTTCCTGTTGCTAGTACCTCTGCGGTTTCTACTGCAAGTACTGCAGATGTTTCTACTGAGGCAATAACTGTAGTTTCTACTGTAAGTGTTCCTCCGGTTTCTACTGAGAGCATTCCTCCAGTATTAACTGAACCCATAGTCACCACAATTGGGACTGAGCTTGTAACCCCACCAGTTTCAACACCTCTTCAAACACCACCAATAGATGCAACATTCACAAGAAAGGCTAAGAGAGTTCCTCGGTCTCTTCAGTCTAAAACTTCCCCACTTTCACAATTCAAAAATCCTTTCTCTGAATCATTTTCAGGGGAGGATATTCAAAGGGAAAACATTGAGAAATCCCCCGTGCTCCCTGAGGTGGTCTATAAGAACGGGTAAGACCATTTGGGAAGGGCTTATACTACTTCTGCTTTCACTTCTTAGAGTGAGGCACATGAAAGTATAAACATCTTTAAGACCCAACCCAAGGCAACACAAACCATTGATACTTCTTTTGTGGCATCTTTGGAAAGTGGTCCCAGGTGCCAAGAAACCATGGGGGAGGGAACAGCTTCTGCAGGGCAGAAGGGTCCCTCTACATCCTATGATCAACCACCTGTTGGTACTCAACAGGCAGGGGGTGAGGATAGAAATACTTACTCTAATCTTGAATTGATGGAAATGTACCAAAATGTCATAGTTAAAGTGGATAAACAAGGGGAGGAACTTGCCACTTTAACACAGTTGGTGCATAAACTGGTGAAGCAACAAGAGATTCTTACAGCTCAACTGATGCACAAGAATCCAGAAACAAGAAGCATTGGCACATCACCAAAATCCTCCAGCTCTTCTTCTTCAGATGACACTCCTCCTGCTAACAAAAAGGGGGATAAATATATTGAAGAAATTTTGTCAACACAAGAGGATGCTGATCCTATGGGGGAGGAGATAGAAAGAAGAAGTGAGGACACGGTAATTACTGCTACCTCAGAACAAGAAAATTTTTTGATGAAGAGGTGGAAGGAGAAAAGATGGTTATTAATGAAGAAGATAAGCAGAAGCATCATAGATTTGAGGGGGAGCAGGAGATGGAAATAGAAAAGAATCAAGAAGAAGTAATTATTACTGCTACAATTGAAGAAGTTACCATTTCTACTGCAGAGTTTGTTACTACTGACGAATTGGTTTCTACTTCTACTGCGGTTTCTACTGCCCCTCTGGTTTCTACTAAACATATGGTTACTATTGCAACCATTACAACTGATGTTACTACTGAAGGAGTTATTACTACTGAAGCTCCAAAAGTATCTATTCCTAGTGGAGAAACTCCAACAACAATCTTCACTGAAGCAACAACTGTTACTACTACAGCATCAATTCCTACTGTTGATGAACAAGCAACTGTTGCAGAGCTTTTAAGGCTAGAAAGGAGCAAGATTCTTGAACAAAGAAAGATTGAGCAAGCTTCAATGCCTAAACAGAAGGGAGTTGAAATACCTGTTGCACCTGACAGTAGTAAATTGGTAGAAGGATTTGACTTTGTCCATGATCCTTCAAGACCTTCAGGTATGTGACCTATTATTCCTCCTCACATATCTTATATTCCCAAGCCAACAACACAAGTAGACACAACTGAGAAAGCTTTGGGAAAGAAGATAGTTGTAGATACAAGCAAGGAGGATAAAGAAAAGAAGAAGAAGGACAGAATCAAGAAGATGGATGAGCTAACTGCACTTCAATTAGCTTCTGAAGAGTTAAATGTAGGGTCTGATCCTGAGAAAATTAAAGACATCCACACCAAACTTCAAATAGCAGAAATGGCAAAAATCCAGAAGTTAAATGAAGAAACTGCATTCTTGCTAGTTGAGCAAGAAAAGGAGTTGGCTGAGTTGGCTCAAATTGAAAAAGAGAAGAAAAGAAAAGCTGCAAAGAAACGATCCACACAAGAGAAGTTAGCTGATGACAAGCAAGAGTTCATGACCTACTTAAAGTCCAAGGGGTACAATGGAAAATCATTAGGCCCTATGAAGATTGGAAACTTGCTTGTATTAGTTGAAAAAGAAAAGAAAAAGGACTCTCAAAAGAAACTTCAACTCACAAAACAACAAGATCAACAACATTATGAGTTAGAGAGGTCCATGAAGAGAGCTCAAGAGACTGGTAGAGCAATGTTTGATGCCCAGGGTAATGAAATTCATAACCCATTTGCTCCAGTCAAGCCAAGTTCACCTGGGCAGTTGAAAAGGAATAAGTCTTATTCTACCAGAGTTCCAATGAAGAAACAAAGACTAACTGGACATTCCTACTTCAACTACTGCTGCTCAAGGAAGTCCAAGTGTACCACATGTGACAATCAAGAAAGAGCCAGTCAATATTGAAGAGAAGGTAGATGACATAGAAATTTCAGAAGATGACTGTTCAGCTCTGATTGTACAAGAAGAAGGACTGAGGATTGAACCATTGGCAGTTGAGCTACCGAAGATAATTGATTGGGAGTTTGTGGGAGGACCAAACAAAACATCTTATATGGTCACTAGAGCAGACAAGTCCAAGACTACTCTACCTGCTAATGATAAGATGATCAGGGATTTCTCAAGAAATGATCTAGAGCGTGTCTATGATATTGGAAAGATAAATCATTCAAGGTTCAGAGGTGAATGCTCTGGAACGGACATGGCAATGGATTGGCTCAATGGGATGTTCGATCCAAGTGTAGAAAAGATGAGTACAACATTCAAGGAAGGAGGTTTCAACAACCCAGTTATCAAGCGGTACTTATATGAAAGGAGTGGAACTTAGTCAATAGTTAGAAAACATGGAGCCATGGAATTCTATCTAGTGGACAGAAAGTATAACTTGGGGTTGAGGAAACTTAAGGAGCTAATCAAAGTGAGACTATCTGGTCTAATTGCTTCCAGAATGTCACATGAGCCGGTGTGGAGTATCATGATGCAACTTACTGAAAGTAGTGATAATGTCTTGTAATAAAGTAGTTAAACTTTGTGTAAAAACTTGTACTTTCAGTAGTTATAAAAGTTCAAGTTAGGGGGAGATTGTTGGGATTAAAACTTAGTTAAATTAGTTTTAGTTTCATTAATGTTGCTCATTAATATTGTTGTTGAAGTATGTTCATTAATACGGATTGAAGATGGTTAATGGTGAAGACATAATGTTACTACGGAAGACAAGTTAATACTGCAAGATCATTATTACTGCAACATTAATGAAACTAAAACTAATTTAACTAAGTTTTAATCCCAACAGACGACCGGAGGATGCCATTACGCACAATATGGTTATCCTAATTTGGGAGAAATTGGCAAAAACGCGGAGGTAACTACAACCGTGGTGATAATCGAGATAATGGATGGCAAAGACACAACACGAGATCGCCACCAAGACCAAGATAAGATGTCAATCCACCGAAGGATGAAGATGATCAAAGCTTGAAAGATCTAATGAAGACGTTTATTCCCACTCAAAATGCGAAGAATGAAGTTGTGACAACTCAATTTAAAGTGTTAAACTATCACATCGAGCAAGGACAGAGAAATCAGCAAGTGGCGATGCAATACTTCGAGAGGAGGTTTGATCGTATGAACAATCGTTACTCAGATAGGCCACCGGGTCAATTACCGAGTAACACGCAACAAAACCCGAGACCACAAATTCAAAGAAACAATTCAAACAATCAATGGTCGAAATACCAACCTCCTGGAATGAGAGAAGTACACGTGAACGCAATCATGACACGTTCACAAACTAAGTTGGAGGGGGGGGGGGGGGGGGAATCGAGACGAGAATGAAGACGGAGAAAATGCAGAATTTCGCCAGATACTGCGCCGCAACAAACTTCATTGCGTCGCAGTAACCCGCATTTTATGCTCGTTGCGCCGCAGCCACAGCCGGTGCGTCGCAGTGCTGGGTCAGAGTGGGAAAAACGTTATGTTGATGAATTAACTGCAACACAGTGAAATCCATTGCACCGCAGTGAGAGGTTAGAAGCCGACAAAATTGTCACGGACGATTTAGAGATCGAGGATGACGAGGAAGATTTACCTCAGGTTCAATCTAAAGCAAAAACACCATAACTAGTGGAGGATCCACCGATCAAGGCATATAAACCGAGAATTCCATATTCTCACCGTTTGAGGAAAGAAAAGATGAAGGAGCAATATGGTAAGTTTTGTGAAATGATTAAATCAGTCCATATAACTTTGAGATAGAAATAAAAGAAAATAAATTATTTTAATATTATTTCAAATAAAAGTTAAGAAAGGGATGTGTGAAAAGAGAAATGAATTTCCATTCCATCATAACAAACGTCATCAAAGTATAGAATGGATTTGAAAGAAAAAAATAGTTTCATGATAAAGATTCTTTCAACTTAGTATAAATATGACTAGTCATGTTAGATTAATATTGGGTTTCTTAGATTAAGTAAAGAGTGATGATTAGAATTAATCATAATTCTCTCTTTTATTAACCATTTTCTTTTTTCTCTTTTAGTCCTTTGCTCTTTCTTATTTTATACTAAAAGAAAAATAAAACACAAACATTTTATTTTTACATAAACATAATAACTTATTTACATATATTGGGCTTGTTTGTTTGATAGTTTTTATTATTAAAGAATAGATTTTATAGTTAGAGCACACGGAGGCTTGTTGTGGTGTCCAGAACGAGCCATGACACTCGTTATTATACCAGTGGGGGCTCGTTCTCGCGTGCGATCTCAGTGTAACGAGCCGTTATGGCTTCTTTTTTTTCCACCAACCGTCGTTATAAAAAAAAACAATTTTTAAAACCACCAATGGTCAAAAATCATATCGTTGGTTTCTAATTTTTTTTCCCCAAATTTCACCTATATATACATTCACATTTTAACAAAACAAAATCACACCTTCTTTCAATCTTATTCTATGTTAATCTCAATCTCATACCATAATCTTAATCTCATACCATTATCTCAATCTCAAAATGTCTTCATCGTCTTCAAACGCTCCCCAAACAAACACAAACACACCTTCGACGCCACAATCACAAACACTCTCCGGTTTCGCAAACTACCACAATACAACAAACGCCTCGGTAAAAAATTTTATAGGCCACCATTCTGAGGCTTTAAGAATTCGGGCTAGCGGGACCGACGATTCACGGTTATAGAGGGGACTCGTCAAATGTTCTTTGTGACGGAAGGTGTGCCTTTTAGGCATATGGGGCGTGGGAAGTCTGGAGAGAACATAGCAGATGGCGTGCATTTAACAAAATAGATAGTCACCACCGTCAACCTTGAGGACGTTGACATTTCGAATGATATTTTTGCGGATGACAAAGAGGAACGACCTCGAGGAAAACAAAGAGGAAGTAAAAGAAAAGAATTATCTGACGCATCCGATAAGGCACAATCACCTTCGTCGTCGGCGTTTTATGGAGCGATCGCGGCACACTTAAGAAAAATTACAAGAACAAAAAAGGATGTCGCCAAAACAAAAAAAGAAACACTCCTAGCACAACAATAAGCGGCTCCCCAACAAGAACAAGCGGCTTATTCAAGTGCAAGAATAGATGATATGTTGTTTCTTCAACAAAGCACGGAGGGGTTGCCACAAGCACAAGCGGAGTGGATCGAGGCCGAAAAAATAAGAATCCAACACAGATATTGGAGGATTTAGCTTAGTATTTATTTTAGTTTTAATAATTTGTATTGTTTTAATTATTTGTATTGATTTTTATTTATCTTATTTAAATGTTTTAATTATTAGTTTTAATAATTTGTATTGTTTTAATTATTTATTTATCTTATTTAAATGTTTAAAGAAAAAAAAAAACTGGGTCCCACAACTCTCACAATCACCCACAATCCTCATTATCATACTACCCAAAATCTCAGAAACATGATTCTCACTGCCACGTTAGCAAAAGTAATCCTAGAATCACTATAATCATGATTATCATACCGGGTGCTTTTATAATTATTGTGTGGTTGATGTTTAAAAGTAAACGAGTAGGGACTCGTGCGTTGCACGAGTCCGGGGGTTTGTATGTAATGACATTAGACAAAAGACAAAAGCATAAAAGATATTGGTAATAAGAGTGGTGGTAGTCGATGTTTTTTTGCTAGTTGTTATTACAAAAGATTTTGGAAGTAGAGGTGGCAGTAGTTAGCCTACGATAATCGTTGGTTGTAGTTACAAAAGAGCTACTTTCATAGTGTTGGATGGTACACTGGTGGTTCTTCTTCACAATGTCAGGTGCTTTTCCGGGAATCGTTCGCGTTTTGTTGGATTGGTGCTCTGCAGTTTGTATGTAAAGTATAATTAGTTTTTGTTAGATTTGCTGTAATTGTTGTTTATTAGATAGGGTATGTACCTGCTGGTTCCGTTGATTTACGTTTAGCTCTGGTGTCTGGAGATGGTGGTGACGTTGTGATTTGTTGTAGCGGTGGATTGTTGGTGTCAGCAGCCTCTGTATTATTGGAGTGATAGTTATAAAGAGCGGTATTTAGAGTTACAGTTTTTTGGATATTGTTACCTGTCGATTCAAATATAAGTTGTCTTGCACTTCGAGGTCTGGAAGTTTTTTCTCCTGTTTGCGTCTGCACCTGATGCTTTTTTTCGATGTCTGGAGTTATGGGAGTGTCTGGTAGTGGAGTTATGTGTGGTGATTCAGTTCCTGTTGGTGGTGTGTTTAGTTGTTCCGGCGTTGCGGTAATGGGTTGTTGTGGTGGTGGTGGGGCAGGTAGTGGTTCTTTGTTGACAACTACAAAATTTATGTTGGTAGGAGTAGATTTTTTGGTCATCTCGATGTAAAATCTGTGTGTATTCATTCCATCTTTTTCGAAAGACGGAGGTAGTGTTTTTCGGTCTTCGTAACCATCTTCCATGATTATTTGTTTACAGCTACAACCGATTAGTTTTTGCATGCACGAATCTGTGGCCATGGCTTGGAAGTTTGGTGTGCCATCTGAGAGAACGACCCTTACATTGTAGCTGCAATGATTTTGATGGTGTTAGTTTCTCATATTTTAATTTTAGACTACCTTTATTTAATAGTTGTAATCTTACAAGAAATTCGGATTAGGCTTTGCTCCATGATTTGGACAAAACCATGTTTCTTTTTGTTTTGATATTTGGCTTTTACAGTCTGGGTATGATACGGTGTACCAACAGTTTTCAATATTGGTCTCTATAATTCTTGCATCCGTGGCAATTACTTTTCGCTGTTCTAAGATAGTGATGTAGCATATGGTTATATGATTGGATGAATGAATATGTTCATGATATTGGTAATTTTCATTGAGTTTAGGTACTTACCGGTATTAGTGCATACGGTTTCGGCTGCAACTCTTCCAGTGTCATGATGGCGTGTGAGGTGGTTGGCGAGGATTTTGGATATGTTGCAGTAACTTGATGAAATTCTTTCGATCTTGGGGGCAGTGTTGGATTGATGATGACATGGGTTGCGTCAGTGAATGACATTTTCAAAGAACCCGAGATATTTTAGATGTGAAGAATTTTAAGCAGGTATCAACTTAACAATCAACATAACTTTGAAATTTCAAATTATCCAAACCTTTTTTTCTCATTATTTATGGTTTGACCTCTCAATTACATTATATGAATTAAATCTTACTTATAGAACGATTATTAGTTTAAAAAGTTTTATTGATGATTTATTACATGATTGAACTATGTATTTACGAAGTCACATATTAATTATCCATTATACTGAGAAAAAAGAAATTGTATATGAAGACATCTCATTTTGGACTATTTTTATACAGTTTTTATTTTCTATTTTCATATTTAAACCTACATTCGGTGTAATCTCTTTTCTATATTTAGAGGTGCAATTTTCCCTTCATTTTGATTTCATGTTTCTTACGTCTTTGAAATACGTTATTTATATCATCCTATGATTCATATGTAACAGCACTACTCTATCTTGTCCCCTGGTACAATTTTGACACGAACTTAAAGGAACATTGTACCTAAGCAGGTATGACACGAACTTAAAATCGTTAAATTTTAGCAAAAAAATAAATAAAAATAACAGCACCACTCTATCTTGTCCCCTGGTACAATTTTAACACGAACTTAAACGAACATTGTACATGTGTATATTGCAGGCTTTATATTTGTGACTGCTATTACAGTCTCTGATGTTGCTGTGGATAGAGTAGTGTTGTTAAATTTTTCCGAATTCTCCATACATTCCTTCCACAAAGTGACGGTTATCTCTTGTCCCCTGGTACGAAAGTAGAAAAGAAAAGTAAATAGATCGTACTATTGTTAGTGTTTATCTGCGGTAAAGCGGAAATGTTTTTTTTTTTAATTTGTACGTACGCGGCGTCTATCAAGCCTAACTGTAGAAACGGGTCACCATCTTTTTTTCTTGCTGAGTGTTTGCTTCCTAAATTTTCCAAAGAAGTGTGCATTTACAGTTTTTTCTTTTATGTTTGGTTATGTGGTGTATATTGTAAATCTGTGTGAAATAGGAGGTTGTTTTTTGTATACCTGGGTAATATGGAGGTTTTTCAAGAAATGCGTAGAGTTGGTCTATGGATGCAAAGTCAAAAGATATACGTGGGATTTGTTCTTTGTCTTCGATCATAACGATTTTTGAAGCTTCGCCAGCGTTGAGGTGGATCGAATTTCTGATAATCTTTTGATATCTTTGTGTTTCTGTGCATGAGTACTGCTCTATACTGTAGCACTTTGTCAGCTGGAAATTGGATTCCAAGAATTGTTGTCCCTGATGTTCGCCAAGAATTGCAATGCTATCCCCCTATTGTTAGCGATGAGTTAGAGCAAACAAATTATGTGAGTATACAATATACATAGCATGTGTGTAACGTACTTACATGTTCGTCTACAGCTAGAAACCACGTGTCTTTCTTACGGAAATGGGGTGTCCATTTTCTGAGTATTCGTATTTCAAGGGGCAAGCCAGCACATCCATACTCAAGATCGGCAATACGAACCATATTTTCTTGTTGTAAGAAAAAATAGGAAATTTATTAGTAAGCAATGTAAACATACTAAGTGACAACATAAACAAATACCTTTAAATAGGAAATATAAGTTTTCAAAGAACTTACTTTCATGACTAATCCTATGCGTTTATTAAAGTATAAAGTATGAACAAAATTTGTGTAGAGTTGTGTAAATTTTGTGTATGTTGTTCAAATGTTAAAGTAATAACTATATATGTACATATGCTTGTGTGATTTTATTAGGTGTTTTCTAAGCTATCGACATGCGAAAGAAAGTCCTTATAAACAATATTTTTGGTGCTTTGGGAACATTCTCCGCTTTCATTCAGGATAAAAACTTTGATGGAATCTGGAGAAGTAGCTCTGGGGAGTGCAACATATAATTGACCATGGCAAAAAATTGGAAAAGGTAAGTAGACGCCTATTCGTTGTTGTAAGGACTGGCCCTGACTTTTATTGATAGTCATGGCGTAACACACTTTGCATGGGAATTGCTTTCGGTTGAAAGCGAAGGGAAGTTCAGGATCATGGTAAATAAACTTGATTCTAGGAAGGTAAACTTTTTGGCCAATACAAGTTCCAGTCATGATAACAACTTCGATAATTGTTGGTAGAAGTTGAGTGACAATAAGCCTTGTGCCATTGCAGAGCCCGTTCTTCTGATTCATGTTACGCAAAAGAACAATTGGAACGTTTTTCTTTAGATCTAATTTATGTAGTGGCAGGCTAGGAAAGTTTAGTTGGTTGAGGTATTCTTCCGGACACAATAAATCTAAATCTGACATTTTGCGAGTGTGAGGCGTTATCGAATCCGCACTGTAGTACGAAGTAGTAGAGCCTGGACTAATATTCAGAACTATTGTATTTATGTCGTCGGTTGTACAGTTTTTCGGGCACATAATGGCCCTGCTACAGAGGATTTCCGGAGTTGGATGAAGAAGAACTCTTGAACCGTATACAAAATCAATATGCTGTTGTAAACCGGATTGGCTATTTGTTATGAGAAAACCATCTGGAATCTGAAGATGTGAAGCATATCGAGGATTTTCCGTATCTGGAATTCCAGCAACACCCTTCCCAACATCTAAAAGCCAGTGTGCAAAAAGACCATAATCGTTACATAAGAACCACCTGCATTCATGGATGAGAGTCACATATTATGGGATAATTTGTATAGAGCGAAGTATGGCCACATGTATGAATTTGGTAAAGTCGCAAGCATTATATCTCTATGAGTCTTTTTCCGCTTTATAGGCAGAGTCTGACTAAAATCTCCTCCAAGTAACATCGATATTCCACCGAATACTTTATCCCTCTTCCCTAATATGTCTCTAAATGTACGATCAACACATTCAAAGCATTTACGATCCATCATTGTGGCCTCTTCCCATACAACCATATATGTTTGTTCCAAAAGCTCAGAAAGTTGTGTCCTCTTCTTAATATCACAGACAGACGTATCTAAGAGATTTATGGGGATATTGAATCGGGAATGGGCAGTTCTACCACTAGGTAAAAGAAGTGATGCGATACCTGAGGAAGCGACCGCTAGCACGACTTTCCCAGTAGACCTAAAATATGCGAGAATTGTTGACCAAATATAGGTTTTTCCAGTACCGCCGTGACCATATACAAATAACAGTGTTTGCTTTTTCAACGATTCATCACTGCGTATTTTGTTATAAATACGCAGTTGATCTGGGTTTAACTTAGAAGACATTTCCAAATGTTGTTGATGAAGAGATATTGTATCGTATAATGTTTCCTCCAATAGCAGCCGATTTCTTAATGCAAGCAACAAATTGGATGATGGAAGTGGCAAACCAAATGAAATCAAAGATTTTGGAGGAACTGTTGCGCTTAACAACTTCTCAAGCTCGAATAAGATATGTTGTTGTAGGTTGTCTTCAGATATCACAGAATCAGAAGATGGTAAAGAGTTTGACAAAACACGCACGATGTCATCTCCCATCTTCGGCCACGCATTGTCCCAAAGAATTTTTGGACTGCCCACGTCACAAAACAAAAGTAAATTACAAAACAGGGAACGCAGTTCTGAAGAAGATGCCCAAAGTGAAGCCTCGATGAAAGCGGTAAGCCATTCCTTGTCATCACCAACTAAACCAAGAGCTTCACACGCAAGACGATAGGAAGAATGAACAACCCCATTGACAGTGTGAATATCATCGAAAGAGCGACATCCTTTCTGATGGCACAAAAGCATTCTTAAATAAAACAACTCACCGGCAGTAGGATGTATATAAATCATTCGACCTATTGGGGCAATACTATTTTTAGTCCTAAAGACCCAATCTTTCTTACCCGCATTCCACGCAAACAATAAAGGATACTCAATATAAGTTAAATGACGACCGTCCGGATCCCATCTATTAGTGACTAACCATCTCGATAATGTCGAGTTACCAAAGTTAGCATTACGTACCAACCGTTCCAAATCGCAACCATCCTCAAATGTAACTATCTGCATACGCTCAAGATGCACCTGTAATACCTGGACCGCACGTTCCCTTTCATGAATAGAAAAGTTGAGAAGTCGCCAAGCTGCTTCGTGTGGACAAACAAATCTGCCATCAACAAAATTCTCTATTTCATCTATGGTTTCTGCTGTCGAGATAGATGAACCATCAGAAGTGGAAGGTCCATGAGAATTAGAAAAAGATGCTGCAGAACCCTGAGATTTTCGCAAAGCAAAAGCGACACGCTCTACACCCTTTGAAATATACTTAAATAAGTATTTAATCATCATATTCCAGCCGCAATACTCTACATTAATATGTGCGTTGAACCGTCTACATAAAAGTTTATTGTAAGGAACTATAAACCCATTATGTACCTGAATTCCATTTTGCATTGTATGTACGGCAGATTCGCTTCTTTTATAATGCACGTAACCGTCTTTATCAAAAGAAGTTATGGAATTAAACGGCTTTGGGAACCTCTTTTTGCAAACCCCATCCCGCATACAGGGAGAACTGCAAGGACCGTGAATCATATAATTTGTTATCGTGGAATACAACGCAAACTCAGTAACAGGATCATGCAACTCCGTTGTAACATATCTATCAACATCAGCGGCATTCCTGATCTTAAAGGTTTCATCTACCCACAAGAGTGTATGACAGTGCGGAAGTCCCCTCTTTTGAAACTCTATTGTATACAAGTCTAAAAACATAAAACATATGCGACGACAATCATCAAGAAAACAAAAAGAAATTCAAATAAATAAACATCTAACAAAAGAAAAACACTTACATGCAGTTACAACACCAAAAGGGTTTCTATTCTTTAAGGAAATTAATGAAATGAGTAACCTTCATATTGAAAACCCTAGAAATGATATTCGGTCTATTCTGAGAATGGCCCATATTATGCGAGTCCATAAACCTTGTAATTTCAGGCCACCTAGCATTACATGTAAATGTAACAAAATATTGAGGATTACCATATACGCGACATAAAGCAAGCGCGTCTTGATAATGCGTGTACATGTAGCGTGGTCCCCCGACGAAAGAAGTAGGTAAAAAGACCCGCTTCCCGATTTGTCTACCCACAGAATCTCCCCTTGATATAGCATCAAAAAAGCCAGCGACATATTCAGACATCAACCTGTTCTGATGACTCCGAAAATACTCCAATCTGCTATCTTCCAAGCATAGATACGCATCTAATAAAAACTGTTGGAATAGCCTACCACCACGTAGTAGAAGAGAAAAAACACCACGACGACTATGCAAAGACGGAGACCAACCAACTTCACCATATGGAAACAATAAAGGATATTGAAGAGGCATGTAAGATTGGTGAAGCTTACTAATGCGATAAGGACGGTCATACCTAGAACGAACAATAATGTCATACACACAAGCATTCGCATCATCAGCAACAACAATAGCTCCTAAAGTTCCCGGCTGCGGCAAAGCATAACGATTATCGGGAACATTACTATACAATCTAACAGCATAATCCTCCATGTTGTTATGATCTGCAATCTCGACAGGCTTCCTAAATGTACGTACATACTCATTGCACAACACCAAAGTATGACTCAAAAGAGCGACAACCACAGGCTTCAATTTATCGTCGTTTTCACCGGTACCAAAAAAACGCAACCTGTTTTCGAACTCATTTAAAGTATCATACACATAAAGCTGCAAAAAACGCGGAGCATTCGGAGGTTGAGGACACAAAGAACCAATGTAATGTGACACTTGATCGGACACCTTAAAAGTATACGGACCATGACCAACATTGACAGATCCGTCTATCTTAGCACCAAAGGACGTCATCGAATAAATCGAATTATATGCCCTAATATTACGCATAAAATGAGGATCTTCATACAAAGCTACTAAAGCAGGTGGCGGCATAACGGGTATAGGCAAAACAACTAAACCCCCTCTACAACACTGATTATAAACCGGACTACCAACACGAGAAGAATGCAAAACTCTTTCTTCATACCAAAAAAAAGCACCACAATAACAACAATAAAGACTCGCGTCACCACAGTCAAAATACGAAGGCAATGAACTATCAACAGGTAATCAGGCAGAACAACACGACGACGCCGACGAACAGAAACAGAAGACACAGGCCAATCAACACCCTCCCTAAGAGCACTACCCCACATACTCAATAAATACCGAAAACACACATGCAAAAGAGCAAGAAAGTAAAAAACGCTATTTATACCTTTCCTATTTTTTAGCCATGACTGTGAGTGAAAAAAAACTAAACTTAAGCAAACCTAAAGAAATCAAAGAAAAAACCAAACCATTAGAGCAACAAATAAACACAAACAAATATGCAGAATATTGACATATACACACCCTTGAAGACAATGTTACACAAAAAACTTAAAAAAAAACGAAATCTGCATACAATCATAAACACTACATAAATTACAACAACTACACGTCATAATCACTGCTATTTACACTTTTCCTATTACCCTCACCTTTACAAAAACAACATAAATAATATTGGTTGTGCCTGTGTTTTTAGAAGCTTAAAAACCAAGACGTATCATTCACTATTACAGAAAAAAAATAAGTGCCTACAAAATATTAATTCATACTTCAACACTTAACATAACCGTAAAGCTAAACATAAAAAAGCAGCAACATAAAACAAAAAAGGCAGTTTGTAAATAGTTTGTGTACTGTCATACTAATGAATAATGGATATCGAAGATCGCCTTTTTATTATTCGGGTTAGGAAAAGTGATTAAACACAGGAACGTAGAATTAAATGTGAATGACCCGTTGCTACCAAAACCACAAAATGTACCAATTTCTCATCCAGTTAACAGAAATTAACCTTCTATTTGAGATCTCATGTTTATTCTTTAAGATTTAAGCTTTAAACTGGCTACACAAAGAAGTTCTTAAAATGCCAAACTTCCTACTCCTAAGATTCTCCGGCAATCAACCAAACATCTAATGCAATTACAAAAACACTGAATTATGATTTGTTATATGGTACCAAGGTTGATGAACAAAATGATTAAAACCGCTATTTATACCTTTCCTATTTTTTAGCCATGACTGTGAGCGAAAAAAAACTAAACTTAAGCAAACCTCTAGAAATCAAAGAAAAAACCAAACCATTAGAGCAACAAATAAACACAAACAAATCTGTAGAATATTGACATATACACACCCTTGAAGACAATGATATAGAAAAAAATTAAAAAAGAACGAAATCTGCATACAATCATAAACACTGCATAAATTACAACAACTACACGTCATAATCAGTGCTATTTATATTTTTCCTATTACCCCGACCTTTACAAAAACAACATAAATAATATCGGTTATGCTTGTGTTTTTAGAACCTTAAAAACAAATATGTATCAATCACTATTACAGAAATAAATAAGCGCCTGCAGAATATTAATTCATAGATCAAAATTTAACGTAACCGTAAAGGTAAACATAAAAAAACAGCAGCAGAAAGACAAAAGGCAGTTTGTAAATAGTTTGTGTACTGTCGTACTGATGAGTAATGGATATCGAAGATCGACTTTTTATTATTCGGGTTAGGAAAAGTGATTAAGCACAGGAACGTAATTTCTCATCCAGTTAACAGAAATTAACCTTCTATTTGAGATTTCATGTTTATTCTTTAAGATTTAAGCTTTAAACTCGCTACACAATTAAAGAAGTTCTTAAAATCAGAAATCTCCATGTTAGTAAAGGGTATAAAACAAATGCTAACTGGTTCAACTATGCAAACTCAAACCATTCAATACTTGTGAATTCTGTATTTCTTTTCAAATAAACACAAACAAATCTGCAGAATATTCACATATACACACCCTTGAGGACAACGATATACAAAAAAATAAAAAAAATAAAAATAAATCAACCAAGGCTAGTTAGAACAATGAACACAATATTGACATGCAAACACCCCTGAGGATGCACACAATCATAAACACTGCAGGCTATAAACACAAAAGCGACATGCAAAAACATCAAAGCATCATGGATAACATCAAGCATTTCAACAAACACCTAATGTGCATGCAAAAGAAAAAAAAAGTAAGGGAAGCTTATTAAGTGAAAAAAACCTTTTACCGGAAGAAGAAAACAACGCAAGCAGGAGCAGAAGAAATTCAAAAGCCACGCAAAAGCCACAGAAGAAAATAACGAAAGCAGGAGCATCTCAAAACCACGCACCAAAAAACTAAACGAAGAAGAAACACACGTGTAAACCACTAACCAAAACAACGACCGAAGAAATAACCCCAAGTCGGAATTCCGGCAAAGACCAAGAAGAATAAACGAAGCCCAAAATAGAATACCATAAGCCCAAAAGTCCAGAAATAAGCCCAAAAGAAAAACCAAACAGCTCACACCCTTCAAGACAACGACGACATTTAAATTATAGGATAATTTTTGAAATTTAAAGTAAACGATATAATTTTCATCTTAATGGGTTTTAACATTTTAGATGGGCCATCATTATTGTCTCTACCTCTCTCTCCTATTTCATAATTAATATAATATATTTAATTAATATTTTACAAATTTTACTATATATAAGATAAATATTTTTTAAAATAGTTACTAATCTAACTTTTTATCAATTACTTTAAATTTTATATCTACTATAAAACCTATTAAAAACCAAACACACTCTAAATTTGTTTATTTGTGTTCAAATATAAAAAAATTGACATCTAATAAAACAACCTGATGTGCTACCTAAAATTCATTTTTGTGTCCAATAAAACTTCATGCCGCTACGACAAAAATAGTTTATTTTGTTAAATTTGTAACGTAAGTGACTATAAGAACATAACTTATTACTCACTTAGACATGATTCTCACATAAGTCGATAAAAGAAAAAAGTTGTTTTTATATATCAAAAAAAGAAATTGTGTTATTAATTAATTTAATCATAATCATTTATTCAATTAAAGGTCTATATTAATTTAACATAATTAATCGAGTTTATCCTAACTCAAAATTAATTGTATTTGTAGTATAAATAATAATTTAAAATAAAATTTATGAGTAAAAAAAAAATAGATACAAAAAGAGAGAATAACACTAGGTTAATGTGTATACTCATCATATTAGATCAGCTTGGATCTATGAGTTCAAAACCTTTTTTTTAATGAAAAAATATTCAAATAAAAAAACTTTATATGTTCCATTATCTATATACCGTCAATAAATAACACACCCTCAATATATTTATCTAAATTCTCTATCTAAATGCACCTTTATTATTTATTTTTATTAGATCATATCTAATATATGTTATAAAAATCAATTATTATTTAGACTATGAAAGTCAAAGTTTTTTATCCTATTCTAAAATTAAATCTATTTGAAATATATTAAATATAAAGAAATTCAATAAAAGATACTGTATCATTATTCATTAATATTTTATTTATTATTTTCCTAGAATATTACATTCATAAAATATAAGGACTAAAATAGGTCATTTTCGTAAAGATAAAGGGGTTTTTCAAAATATTGGTAATTATGCTACTTGGGGAGCAAGTTTTATCTAGGGGCCCGCAATTGCTGTTATTTTTTTAGTAGGTCTTTATTTATCCAAAGCAAACGGTTTGTTAAATTGTAATGGAAAAGTTTAGCTTCGGGTCAAGGCTCGGGTCATTTGCCACTTTCTCCCACCATAGTTTCCAATCTTTATCATTTGATTACCACCATTATTTTGGCCATGTTTAAGGCTATCTATCTATACTTTAAAAAACATGTATACTTTAAATTTATTTTAATTAGAAACTTCATCAATAACTATCATCTAAAATTATAGGACCTTTTATCAATAACTATCTTCTAAAATTATACTTCATATATCTTAAATAAGTGTCAAACTTTTAATTTAAATTTGTACAAAATAAGTATCTGTTCAAAAAAAATGTACTAACCCGTTTACAATTTCTCTTCCACTAACTTTTTCACAGAAGTAGTTTTTTTGAAGTTTGTATATAAACAAGAGTAAAAATGTCAGATAACTACGATCAAAGTCAATAATTATGAATTTCTAAATTTGTGTATCAAGTCTATTGTGAATACTTACTTTAAGGTAAATAATTAGTAAATATAATTAATAAACCTATTTTCAAAAGAGAAATAACAAGTAATTAGTAAACCAAATCAATAGACCTAATAAAGCTTTGCGTTTTTTAAAAACAATGGACCTAATAATCAAGGTAATGCATTGAATAAATTTTCTTATTCTCAAATTCAATGTAAAATGAACAAATAGCTAATGCATTAGATTGATTTTTAGACATATCAATTAGTCATTTTTATCATTTCTCTTTTTAAAATATACCATCAAAGATAAACTATATTTAAATTATAATATTCCTTCATATTTTGTATTGTTTATAATTAGAGTTTTTCTTTTCCTTATTTTGTAATTATGATTTCTTTTGGCTAGTAAAATGTCCTATATAGGAAAACATTGAACTGATTGAACCTTTTTTTTTTATGACGGATTTTGTTAAGCACCTAGCAAGAAGCTAGAGCAAACAAAAAATTACAAAGAAATTGTTTTTGAAACGGATGAAATTGGATCACAAGTCCATTCGATCCAATCAATTTTAGTATCTTTACATCTACTAAATAACGAAAGGAATGAATATAGTTTTACTTCGTTTCCACAATCATTCCATCGAGCCTTTTTAGCTTTGAATGTGACTTTATTCCTTGATTTCCAACAAACCCAAAAGGAAGTTAATACCGCAACTTCGAAGAATTTTCGTGACCGAACCGGGAGGGGAATCAAGAGAGACAAGTTAAAAGACTCATAAATTTCTAGTTGAAACTTTATCTGATTTTAATTTGCCGTAATATTAAAAGAAATTTAAAAGTTAACCTCTTTTATTTTCTTTTTTTCCTGTAAATGATTCTTTTTATGTCAATAAAATACTTTCAACAAAATATTTTTTTAGTAAAAGTTGAATTTAAGATCACTAAACTTTTTGTTGAAATGTTATTTAAGGAGTACATCTTTTTAATTTTAAAAGTTGCTTAACTAGAAATCAAGATTAATATTGATTGATTAAATTGTAACAAAATATTTAAAAGTATATTTATCTTTAAATTTGTAAAAATAAGCTAGTCGAACATGTTTTTATAATTATAGATTCGAATCATGTAACAAACAAAAAATATATATAATTATATAATATAATTGTTGTGTTTCTGAAAACTAAAAATGTTTAAAACTAGAAAAAGACAACAATAGGGGTCAAAACTAAATTCTGAAATAAGTTAAAAAGCTGTTACCGAACCTAAGGCTCGGTTCATAACCGTGTTGGTGCTATGGAACGCGTCTTTATATTCCTACATAATCATATTCTCTCTCATTTAACACTCTCACTAGTGAAACTTAATCAGGTGGAGAAACATGGAGAAGCTATCATCGCCTATCCGTTCTTGAATAACTATACTCGATTCGCCCCGATGACGAAGTTAGTGATCAATTTCAACCTTTGGCGTGTGTTTATGTGAATTAATGTTGGTGTGGATTTGACATTTTTAGCTAAACTGAGGGTCTAAAACATTTTGTATATAATCTTTGTTTGTATGAATTTTTGATTCTCGATACGCTATTCGCCTCGTTAAAATGAGTTATTGTTGATTTCTGTAATGATAATGAAGTTCTGTTCTGAAACCGAAAGTTTGAAATGTTGCTTCACTTGTTTGAGCTGAATAGCTGAGGCTTCTTTTTTAAGTTTCACTCTCCTCCTTAGTTTTTTTTTAAAAGAATGTGTTTGTCGATTGCTGATTTTATTTGGAACGCGGGTTATATGTTTACATATGTTTCGATATTTTTTTGGGGTTTTCTAACTTGTGCCCTTGTGATACTAACGAGTGTCTCGGACAAAAGTAGAAAGACCTTTCTTTTTTATATAAAAGGTTTATATGGAGTAAATGAAAAGAAATGGAAACAATAGAACATTTCTATTTATGGTACATTATAGATTTATGTGATTATGTGTCACTATCTTACATAATAATAGAACCATACATTATATCGTAGGAATTGGCTTGTTGAGGGAATATCTATTGCAAGGGAAATCAAAGCCTCCGGTCTTCATTCAAAACATAAACTCCAAGCGAATGGAGCTAATTCGGAATGTTCACGATGCAGTTGTGGAAACGATAACTGCAACGTAAGATATCAACTTCTAAGCTCATTTGTGTTGGTGGATTTCATGAACACCGCACAAATGAGTAACATCAATGTTGTAACTACATATAATTATCTTTTTCACGCAAACACCTAATTTTGTTGAAATGTTTCTCTTTGAAGGAGTCAAATAAGTGGCTAGGGCTTCCTAGTGGGGTGAAATTTGACCCATCTGATATAGAGGTATTAGGACATCTTGCAGCGAAACGTGGAATTGGGAATGCAAAGGCACAACCATATATCGATGTCTTCATTCCTACTCTTTATGACGAAGAAGGAATATGCTCCAAACATCCTCAAGATCTTCCTGGTTAGTATTTGACATATTTTTTATCTTCCGTAAATTTGTCACCTATATTTTGAATGATCATTTATTTGCCGCTAACATGGTTTGTACTTGGCCGAACAAGGTTAAAAGGAAATTTTGATTCAAAACATATCTACAAACTATATTTTGCCACCCATCTTTTGAAATCCTTATTTGCTATTAAGAGCATTCTGTATTGAAGTACGAGAAAACAAAGTGCGGGAATGTCCGTTGGAAACGGAGTATGAGAAACCCGTGGTGATCTTTCAAGTACTTGTTTCAGACTTAAGCATTTGTGAATTTAAACATGACACATTTAAGATGATAAGAGAAGATGTCAAAATAGGTTATATGTATGTGCCATTGTTCTTGAAGGCATACTAGTCTCATTGATATAGCAAGAAGCCACAAAATGAGAGTTTCATAAGACGCATCATTCACCTATTTTAAAACGACGTTAATTACCTAAATTTCCGATCTAACTTTCATTTGTCGCAGTTGAAACATTGAACTTTTAGTTGATTTGTCGGGACAAAAAAGTTGGTTTCGATTACACTTCTGCGAAATCTAAAAAAGTCGTCTATAAAGCTTATATCGCAACATGATACTTACTATTACGACATGCTCATATTTTGTTGACATGACGTGTACTTTTTCGAGTTGTATGAGTGATTAGGGTCGAAACGAGATAACCGAGACGCATTAAAAAGACATGCTTTATATATTATTTTCCATATATTTTATATAATTTTTTTCTTTTAAAAGTAGGAACAAATATACATCATTTTACAATATAAGCTTTAAATACTTGTTTTTATAAAGCCTAAAAGGAAAATCTGAGTCAACTTTACATGTCCTAACATTGAAACTGAAAGTACAAACATTCTATTGTTTTGGATGACATATTAGCTCTTTTAGTTTTTTTTAGTGAGAAGTAAAAGGGACGCAGGATGAAACCTCAACAAAAAAAACGCACATGTTTAGTGACTTGCAGTTTCGATATCATCGGGATAAAAGAATAGTACACTATAAAGGGGTTATCATAACGTATCGGTATTAACCTTTATGTACAGCTAAAGCATGCCTCATAACTCCAAACAAATCAAAAGTTATAGTCGTTTTAATTTCGGGCTTTTCTTACATTCCTGCCTTTCTCACATATATCCATGATTAAGTGTTAACTCTTGGATAAGCTCCGAATCAAAGTCTTAAAAAATGTGCGGCATTATGTTTATAATCATGAATCCCTTCTAAGTTCTAACCCAAAAAAAACATGGCAACATTTTGCAAAATGAATGACCCAAAGATGTAATATATTATGCTTTTTTCATTAACAGTTAGTTTTGTGATTTTGTAGGCTCACGAACAGATGGAAACACCTTCCATTTCTTTTCGCGGACCACCAAAGCATATACTACAGGTCAGCGAAAACGAAGAAAGATCAACAATGAATCTAGCTCCACTCTGAATGTCCGTTGGCACAAGACAGGGCAGACGAAGCCTATCTTTAAAAATGGAGCTCGGATAGGATTCAAAAAGATATTGGTTCTTTATGAGACCGTTGTTGGGGGTTCCAAAGCACGTAAATTAGACTGGGTTATGCATCAATACCATATAGGGCCTGATGAAGAAGAGAAGGACGGGGAATACGTGGTTTCAAAAATGTTTTATCAAGTACAAAAGCAGATCAAAAATTCCGATGTTCGTGTTGTGGGTAAAGAATCAGACGTGTGTACGAGCCTCACCACTCCTGGAACTCCAATGACCAATGCACCTGATCCACCGCGGCCAGGAAATACACCTGTATTTGAAGATGACAGTTGCTATTATGTCCCTCAACCAAAAACAGAGGTTAGTCCTTAGTAACCAAATCTTTTTAAGGTGTCAATTAATTTCGACTCATTTACTTATGACTGATTAATTTGAGTTATGTTTAATCTTTAAGGAGTAAAACGGGTATACCTATAATAATTAAACTCCACAGTCATTTTCTTTAAAACAATATAAATTATAAATGAATTATTATTGCAATGTGGCAACAAAGTATGTGTCGCAAGAAATCAAACGCTTGGCACCATGGGCGGAGCTAGAGCAAGGACAGAGTAAGCAGTTGCCCCACCGAAATTTTGTCACAGTGCAAAAAATAGTTAGATTTATGTTATTTTTGAACTTGTCTCCGCCCTTGAAAGCACCCATGCAAGTATAGGTTACTAGTACTTAAATTTCTTCTCCTACCCAAAATGTTTACACGTCCTAATAGTGACTAATGTTATTTTCTTATTCATATGGGTTAGAAATCAGAGTACTCCGAGCAGAAATACCTTCCTTCCTTTTCTGGTGTCGAATTACATGATAATGGTGAAGAAGATTTACAAGCCATTGATTTGGATACATCTGATAACTCATTCTTAAGGGAAGACAATGAGAGTACCATCCATATCGCACGACCCACTAGCGACACAAGTCTTGGAACTACTGTCATAGAGAATCTGGACTTTGGTAGCCCATTCGATTTCAACCTTGCGGTAAGCTTATCGCCTTAACCTCTCATTACTCCTTTAAGATTATCAATAATCAACCAAATAATAACGCTTATTGTTATTATTCATAATATGAATAACAACACTTATGGTTATTATTCACCAAACAACCTTTTAATAACACAAAAAGCATCGCATATCATTGCACTAAGACAAAAGTCTACTTCTTTTTTCAGATATTCTAATACGCTATAGTTACACTAAAACATACAACATAAAAAACACAAATTTTGAAAATAGATTTCTTTTTGGTAGGCAATCTACTCGAAACTATTTTGATTATCTTTCTACTTGTTCTTGTTTGATTCTTAAAAACTAACTCAATTTGTCAATAATATGCGGATGTAGGACTTGTATTTTCCACCGGAAGATAGTTTTGATGGATGGTTCGATCTGTTATAGAGAGTGCAGCGCTAACCAACACTTCCGATGGAGATTAATGACAGTCAAGACCTTTTTTCATGTTGCCTTGTGTGGTTTATGGTATTGATCAAATTCCTACATGTATATCAAGTTCCATAAGATTTGGTTCATGGAACACAATCATATGGTTTCTTACATGGGAATGTTTTTGTTAGTAATATTAAGTAAGGTGTATTAAATGTAATATTAGTATGTTTCTAATTTCTTATAACCTAGCGGATTAGACTTATGTAAATTATGAAGTTAAGCTTTAAAAATATTATGTTTGGTGATAATTGATAAATAGTTGTTACAAGCTTTTTTAATTTGCATTTACATTCTTTTTTACTATTACATGAAATGGTAAGTGTATCAACTGTAAATTTAGCACAACTATACGTATGAACAACATATCTGTCTTAGTTAACGGTGAATAAGAGTCCAATATTCAGACATCTGTAAATATTAACAATGGGAAGACATGAGGTGGGACTTGTGAGATCGAGACATGAGTAATGTTGAGTGTTACTTTTGCAGGGAGAAAGGTCATATGTAGATTCGG
The DNA here is from genome assembly GCA_910822075.1 of Senecio squalidus. Lineage (NCBI taxonomy): Eukaryota > Viridiplantae > Streptophyta > Magnoliopsida > Asterales > Asteraceae > Senecio > Senecio squalidus. The sequence continues at coordinate 60,847,051 of CAJVGC010000001.1, read as the reverse complement.
TGCCCTCAATTTCGTGAAGATTTGAAGAGCTTATGAGGTTCGAAGGGAAAGGTTAAGGGTGATGATGGTGAGGCGAATGTGGTTGCTAATTATGATGATGAGTTTATGTTGACAGAAACTCCAAGCAAAGAAATTTTGAAAATAGAAAAACCAAAGTGGGTGTTAGATTCTGCAGCGTCATCACACATTTGCAATGATCGGACAATGTTTGAAACATTGAACGGTAAGGGACAATTTGGTGAGATCAAAGTAGGTAACAAGCAAATTATGAAGATTGAAAGTGTTGGGAGTGTACGCTTCAAGTTCATGACGGAAGTGTGAGAACTGCTTTGAATGTGAAGTATGTTTCGGGTGCGACTAGGAATATTCTTTCACTTGGAGTTTTGACGTCTCGTGATTACCGTTATGTTGGAAGAAAAGATACTTGCAAAGTTTACAAAAGAGATAAACTAGTTCTTCGAGGATGGAAAAATTCGAAGAATCTATATTTCTTTGAAGGGGAATCTTTGCAAGGGGGGACTTATTGTGAAAGCAATAAAGAGAAAACGAAGAACGAGAAAAAGGTGCATTTCTCTAATAAAGATAAAGTTTTAGTGAATTTGAGTCAACGGAGGATTTCTTAATGTTTGACTTAATTTCCTAAAAGAGAGTAATTCAAGCCTTGGAGAGCAAGTTTTGTAATTCATTAATCTTATAGTACGTTTTTAGTTTGTGGATTAACCTTGAGGAGGTGAACCGCCGAAATCGTTGTGTTGTGTTTGATTTTTCTGTTTATGTTTATTGGTTATTGTCGTTGTGTTGATTCTACTTGTGGATGTCGATCCCAACAATGAGGTGGGACTTGTGTGATTACGCTCCACCATCATTGAAGAACTAAGACGAAAAGTTGACACATGATCATACCTCATACAAATACATATGTTTATAAACATGCCACATTCCGTTCAATATTTATAAGCAAGCACTTCTTTTATCAGAAAAGACAAAACATGACAGTGGCATTGTGTCCTCAGGTTGCGTTTTGAACACGCATTCAAAAGAAACAATGGATGGGCTTCCTTAGATTTCCCAAAAAGGCAAAAAACAATGTAGATGGTTTGCAAACTTAGATTTTAAAAACCCTAGATGTTTGAAATATGATATGGATGCGAAGATAATGAAAGTAGCTGGAAACTTAGGAAGGGGTCAAATGGATGTGGTCAAAGATGATGTTCGAGACGGTGGTTATGGGTGTTTAATAATGTGCATGTGTATGTGTTTTTGTGTTTTTCCATAGAAGTAAAGTCATCCTCAAAAGTGTATACTATACACAAACAACTTTAATATTTTAGAGTAGTAACATAATCATTCCCTTAATAAACAAAAGTGATATAAAAATAGTTATGACATATGTCATCTCATTACTGGTCCAATTTTAGTTTTGACAAATTTTGACTATCAAATTGAGTCGAATTTGTTATTTAACCCTAAAATTAAGTCTGCAATTTCAATCATCCTTTATTTATCTCTTGATTTAGATAATTAATTAAAATCAATTTCTACCGATTGATTATGATTTATGATCTATGTTTCTTATTCATGGAAGATGATTTTCGAAATCATTCTAAAAATCGAAACCAACTGTTTAGCAGTTTCAACAGTAATGAAATCGTAGGTGGCGGTTTTGTCCGACTAGCGGTTTCAGGTTTGAAGAAATCGTGGTTGGAGGTTTTTCTCACGTTCATATTTATTCCTTAAATTCATGTAAGTAACTCGTTATTGTGTCTATATAAGCTATCGATTGTGTATGATATGGTTGCATATTTCCTCTCTTCTCTTCCTCTATACTATGGATCTCGATGTCAGTTCTTTGAAAGAAATCAACACTATAAAGGAAGAGTTAATTACATGGGTCGTCCCTATGGTTTACACCATTTGCACCGCTCGTCCCTATAACTTTTTAATTACACCACTCGTCCCTAAGTTTGAATTTTGTTGCTTCGCAAGTCCCTATTTTGGATGTGCCGTTAAGACAGTCGTTAAGTCATCTCACGTGGATAACACGTGAGGGTATTTTCGTCCTTTTACCTATCATTTTCCCCATTTTTAATATCCACATCAAGAATCCCAAAATCCCAAAATCAAAACCCACATTCAAAAACCCAGATTCAAAATCCAAATCTCAAATCACAATTAAAACCCATATTCTTTATCTGAAATTAACATCCACGGCTAGATTCGTTATCCCTAATTTTTCCTAAATCCGCCATTAAAATCAATCAATTTTTCCTAAATCCGCCATTATAATATCATATATATACTCTTATTTTATTAGCGATTGTTGGTTTTATTTCGTCACTGTACCTTACTGAACTGTAGGGATTAAAGAAGTATACTATGTTTGTGCCAATGAAAAATTTGGAGGCTATGGATCTATTTTATCTTTGCATAATAGGAGTTCGTCTAAGGCATCAAATAGGTTAATTTCTAAAACTGGTCAACGTGAAAGTAGTCTATATGACCCAACTTCTTTCAGCGTTTCTTATAACCTGCAGTTTTCATGTTTTATTTGATAATCATTTGTTGAATCTAGCTGTGGGTAAGCATTTTGAAATTGATTGATTTTAATGGCGAATTTAGGAAAAATTAGGGATAACGAATCTAGTTGTGGATGTTAATTTCAGATAAAGAATATGGGTTTTAATTGTGATTTGAGATTTGGATCTTGAATCTGGGTTTTTGAATCAGGGTTTTGATTTTGGGGTTTTGGGATTCTTGATGTGGATATTAAAAATGGGGAATATGATAGGTAAAAGGACGAAAATACCCTCACGTGTTATCCACGTGAGATGACTTAACGACTGTCTTAACGGCACATCCAAAATAGGGACTTGCGAAGCAACAAAATTCAAACTTAGGGACGAGTGGTGTAATAAAGAAGTTATAGGGACGAGTGGTGCAAATGGTGTAAACAATAGGGACGACCCATGTAATTAACTAAGGGGTCCGAATCATACATTTATGGAAACAATATGTTTTCCTTAAATCGATGGAGACGTTATCAATAGAGATGGTATTAATGGATGAAATGATAAACATAAATATTGTAGTTGTTTATTTATAAATAATCAGTAGATATTATAGCTTCTCATAAATGTTTTTATTGTTGTAGGGACAAAAGATTCAAGCATCGGTTAGGAAGATGTTTATCTCAAATTTTTTGTTTATTATGCTATTAATGGTTTTGTTTATTAAAGAGTCACACTCTAATAAACAAAACATAAAAAAAGACAGGTGTCAGTAAATTAGTATATCAAAAATTTTCAATCGCCTCAATATTTCAATTGATACGTGTCTCACAATTAGGGTATCATTAGACATTTATGGAGTTACCAATAGTGGGTCAATTGGCTTATTTTTTGCAATTGATTTTCAAATTCTTACGTGGGGCAGTTAGTTAGTCTGGAAATATCTGACAGTTTATTCATGTTTTATTCAGTCATGTATTTATGTATTGATATTCTTTACTAAAGCTTAATCCAACAATTTATTTTCAATCAAGAAACCTTCATATTATTTACTTTGTTTTTATCAATTTTCATGGCTAAGAAAATAGTTTCTTCATAACATTAAAAGTCGACTAAGATATCATGGAAGATAAAGGTTTGTATAATGCGAACTATGTGTACCTCAAATCAAAGATTCGTTGTTGTATTAGTCACCCTCGTCAAATGGTTTCTATGTTGTTACAATATTTTTTCTTGGATAGGATTATAATCCGGATCATCTAAACTGTAGCACACTCCAAGTTGTTGTAACGTTGTTTTTAATTAATTTGTAACGTTGTTGAAGATAAGAAGCTGAAGTTAAAGCATCCATGTAGGTTGTAGCAATGTTTGGGCCATCATTATAAGTTTTCTTGATACACTTGAGAACCAATTCTTTGTATTTTTGTCTAATGAATTATGTAAGGTTCTTCCACTAGCTAAGGGTCAAGAGTGTAAAATAAGAAATTATCGTATAAGGAAATTGTCGAGATTGGTTGAGCGGGTAGTGATCGAGATGCCCAAAGTCTATGATTAATGTATAAGACCTCATAAATTAGTTTATTAAAACTTGTACATTACTATTGAAACGTGTTTTAATCTTGAAATTTGTTCCATATCAAATATAATTATGAAAACTACCGTAAGCATGATGTATTTAAAAATGTACCATGTCCAAACTTGTGACCATCTTACACAAGTTTCTCAATGTGACATTTATTTTCCAACTGACATTGACATAGAAGAGGTTATTTTAATATTAGACATGGTAAAGAGCTTATGTTCATATTAGACATGGTAAATGGTAAGAACTTATATATAAGGTGTTGTTTTCGATGATGGGCCCAATCATCGAAATTAGTATCATATTTGCTGACTTCTCAGAGCAGTAACATCTTCTCGTAGTAGCAACCGCCACGAACTTGAGGACAATACTGTTGGAAAATTGGTTTATGGTTTACTGGATAATTCCTTGAATTGTGTATGAAATTCACTTTCTCAATAAAGTATTTCGTCCCAATTCCTTTGCCTTTGGGTTACCACGAAATCTTTAAATGGGATAATTCAAGAAATCACAATTAGTGTTCAAGGCAATAGAATCACTAACCAAAACATAGAGCAATTTGTTGAATTTGTTTATGTTGTTCATCATGTGTTTGTTGAAAAGACCAAATGATATCTATTTATAATAGACAAATGAAAAGGTGTGACTTTTGGTGAAAAGTCACAATCCATTATGAATTGTTATACCATTTAATAAATAATTACACTATTTAATAAATAGTAACAAGGTTAACATTCAATATACCGAAATCAAATTAACTTATACGAGTGTACACTCCGCACCTCCTAACTCGTAATAAAGCTTAATTTGAAATCCATTTGGTCATAAATCCCAATTACACTAAAATTACCAACAAATACTCTTGGCTAAACTCTTTCAACCCCTACTCCCATCTGTTTCCAATCAACACACTTTTAGTCTAATCATGTTCAAAATCCGAGTCCTATTTTTATGAAGCTCCCGTTGATCTTGTCGAAACAATAATATTTAAACCTTAGGTCGTAAAACAATTCTTGATCCAGGTTGTTCGGTTTCAAACTAGGAAACAAAATCGATTTTAATAATATTATTCGAGCCTGAAACGACAATGTTTCAGGTTTTCTATTTACTCGGTTTTTATGTTTGGTCTTCTGATCAAACAACTTTAACACAATGGGGACGTTGGTTTAGGAAGTTTGCGGAGGTTTGTTAGATTGTCGTATTTGTGTCTGGTCTTGAATAGAGCTAGTCACTAGATATCTCTTTCCATCCAACCTGTAGTTGAAGCTTGGGCGGCGTATGTGCTGACTTCTCAGAACAGCAACCGGCAAAAGTGACTACTAAAGTTGCGAATTGTGATAACTCTTACCCGCTGGCTTCACTAAAACTTCTATGGTCCTTGTTCTCTCCTTCAACCCCTACTCCCATCTTTTAGAACCGGCTAGATTTGTTCCGTGGTTTAAATCTGATAATTATTTTTTAGGTTCATCTGATCTTTGATAAAATGTCTCTACAGATTTGTCGATCTGTGGCTTCCAAATTCAGCATCAATGGATTCCAGAGAATTTATTAAATGTATGTCTGCTTCTTATTGAACACATAGGATTTTTTAAAGGGACCTAAGCTTTGACTTTTGCAGATTAGTCCAACTCGACTTTATCAAGATCGAAATTACATGATCCGATACTACATGTTCAAAGACACACACAAACTCATCATTGTCTATAACCGGAACTCTGCAATATTTTTGGACATTTTAAATGTCAATAACTATCAGAATTTAAAAAACCCATAGATATGAAATAACGATAGGGTCTCCCAAACAAATGATGAATGAGAAAACCAACGGATCTAAATACAAAATCCTATATCGAAACAAGTTGTCTCGAAACCAGCCTTAACGGAGAGGAAAGAACATGGAGACACAACTTTTTATTAAAACAAATTTCAATTGAGTTCATACACACCTGTCCCACATCGCCTAAGTAAACGAATTTCTTACTGTTTATAAACTTTGGCCAGACTTTGTGTCTCGCCGGACTTGGTGACTCAAGTCTGTGACCCAAGTGGGGGCATTAAGATGGGTTAGAAGGGATGTTGAATGTTTAGTTAAGTAACCAAAGCAAGACATATGCCGGGTTCCTAAGGTTTGTGGCGGGCATCTTGAATAAGACGCACCGTAGGCGTTGGCACGGTGGAGCTAAATTGACCCGGGACACCGTGAGCTGGTGGTTGGTGACCTCTCCTTGTAGAGTGACATCTCCTCTAGGATAGAGCAACCACCGGAATAGCATATTCCATCCAACGAGGACCTTGGGTGAAGGAGTCCTCTAGGATAGAGCAACCACCGGAATAGCATATTCCATCCAACGAGGACCTTGGGTGAAGGAGCAGCTGACTTCTCAGAGCAGCAACCAACACCAACACGAACTTGAAGTTAATCTTGCTTGGTCTTCGCTAAACTCCTTCAACCCCTACTCCCATCTTTTTCCAACCAACAGATTTTGTGTAAATTTTGTTCAAAATTCGACTCATATTTTGACTATTGTTGAAACAATAATATTTAAGACAACAACTCCAACAAAATTCTTTTTCGACTTACTTAAAGAATTTTTGATTCCGGTTGGTTTGGTGTTAAACTCGGAACAAAAATGAATTTTTTTAAGGGAGGCCATAGTGCGTTGAAAAGAAAGATTTAAACTTCTTCTTTTTATATACTAGGCGTATTCCCGCGCGTTGCACGGTGACAATTTCTAAAGAGATTTGTCACGAACAATGATCAGAATCGGGAGTTTTGTGTCTTTAATCGCCGCTGACCTGCTACTTTCTAAAATTAAAACACATGGTTTGTGCCTATTTCCTGCTACTTTATGTTTCCCTCGAATGTATAAAACTCAGCTTCCAACAATAACATATTTATTTACTCACTTTTATTTTTCTTTTAACAATATCAAATCAGTGAATATTCATATAAAAAAAAATCAAATCAGTGAATATGTGTGGAATCGTTCTCGCCGGTTAACCGCCGTCGACCTTTTCTGGAGCTCCGATCTTCTCAAAACCTCCCTCTCAAAGCCTCTTCGATTCACCACTTTGTTGGCACAACTATCAAACACCTTCTCTGCCACGGAAATGAAAATGGTAAATATTGTATCACTTGTCTCATCAACAACATGCACATGTACCCTATACCTGCAACAACGAAAACAAACATTACAAAAGGCAGGAATTGGGTAGGTTAATACCATAGTCCCTACATAAAACAACTCAAAACAACAACCTTATCATAGGGTACTTGCAAAAGTCATTGCAAAGATCACAAAAAAACAAACCATCCTTTACAACTAACTCTTTGCTGCACTCTCCACAACTCTTGTAGCACCAACTCGATTGAGTATATAGACGATCAACTATTGCCAAAACAGTGAAAACATGGTCTTGTAGGCCATCGGTCAACGGCATGCCAACCAACTTGCCAATACTAATTTGCATAGCTGTCAACGCCTGGATCATTTTGCGAGAGGAATACAAAGCCGTTATTTATAGGTCATGGGGCAACTAAAGAGTCAGGACATAGTAAAACTCTCCATTATGGTACTTAAACAATATTAAAAGATGGGACAACTAAAGAGTTAGGAGTTTAACGTTGGGCAACTAAAGAGTTAGAACACAGTAAAACTCTCCATTATGGTAATTAAAACATATATTAAAAGATGGGGCAACTAAAGAGTTAGGAGTTTAACATGGGGCAACTAAAGAGTTAGGAGTTTAACATGGGGCAACTAAAGAGTTAGGACATAGTAAAACTCTCCATTATGGTAATTAAAACATAGGGCAACTAAAGAGTTAGGAGTTTCAAATGCACACCATTCCACTATTTGGGATAACTCACACCTTAGATGGTTTACAACCTTAGATTATAAGTAATAGTAGATTTTAGCAGCAAGAACTTGTTATTTGTATGTACTAGAAGTCTATCCGCCTTAAACATCAGCGATGATTGTTCGGTCAATACCAAGTCTTTTCATAGATATTCAGCATTAACATGCTAAGTATGATTTATGATGTATAATATTCGTCAGGATCTGACGAACTAGGTTTGAATAAACAAACGTGTAGATCTATATCTATCAAAGAAGTTGCAGCGGATCAACACTTTGATATTACAAGGTTTTGTGAATAACAGTTTATGTATACAATATGAATAAGAATGAATAATCAAGAACACAATCAGTTTTCCACCAACTCCCCAATTATATTTTGATCAGAAATATAACGAATATTTACAACGATATCAGGATCAAGGACACCTTGATCTTGGGGTTTAACCTAGTTTTTCTAGGTTTACATCACCATGCATTTTCTATGCATTCACTAGTATATTTTTCTCTATGAATTCATTAAGGTTTTATAACCTTGATTCTAACAAACTCTTACGAATTCGTAGAAATAATAATTACAAAGATTGATATCTTTGTAACCTTCCTAGAATATTTCCAAATCCCTATAATAATGATAAAGATAATTACAAATAAGAATCAAATCTAATCATATCTTATCTTAAATTAATCTTTATCTTCTCAGCAGTATTAACTCTTGATAGGGCAGTAGTAACTGAGCAGTAGTAACTGTCACCAGTAGAAACTTCTTCACCAGTAATAATTCTACCAGTATTAACTGTCATCAGTAGAAACTTTCTATGAGCAGTAGAAACTATCACTTAGTCTTTTTTCAATATAAATGAGCAACTCCAAAACTACTATATCTTCACCCTTATCAGTTTATATTGTATCATCAAATCACAATATGAATACTTAATTATCCAAACAATCTTCCCCTATTTGATGATGACAAAATAACAAACAATAAACTGAAAAACTTCCCCTACAACCGAGATCTCTTTGAACAAGTTAATACTTCTTGTACCGTTCATATTTCTATCAAAACACGCCACTTTTTATTGTAAGTAGACTTTCGATACATTTAATACATTTAAGCCTTCAATTCTTGTTCCATGCCACCACACTTCATATAAGTTGCAAATCATATCATCTATATAATATCTTCCCCTTTTTGACATCATCCAATAGGAGAACTTTGAAATATGCAACTTTGAACATCTCTTTATAACTGCGAACCATATTAAACTACTAATCCAAGCTTTCCAATGTCTCAAATTACCCTCCATGAAACACACACCCAGCCAAAAAATGAATTTCAACAGTGGAGACTCAAGCTAGCAGTAGTAATAAAGTTGAAGTAGTAGACCTTCTTCTTTGAATCGAGAGTTCATGAGGTTAAATCATATTTCACAAATAAGAACCTTTTCCTCAAGTGGTGCATGTATAAGATCACATCTTCCCCTCAAAAGAATATTTAGATATTAATACCGCCTTTATAGTAACCATGGAGAGCAAAACAAGCAGTACTAACAAAGAGGAGCAAAACTAACTTCACCATTGAACAGAAAAATGTGTATTGTAGTACTAACAACGTAGCAGCATCATCAATATAAGCACAATACTAGCTAAAACTTTGCAGCATACTAAAAATTAAGTAACTTTACATTGACAAATCCGATCATGCTCAAATATTTGCCCAAAGTAGATCTGTGTATCTCAAACCACATATCAAAAAATCACAAGAATCCAACGGTTAACGAATACACAATGATCTTTTTTCCACAGCTGCGCTCAGCAAACAGTAACCATTCACAAGGTATACATGGGTGTTCTTTATTGGCACAAAAGATGAAACACGTGAAATTCTCAGAACATTCATAACAAGAATTGAAAACAAAACAAAGAAGAAAGTGAAGATCATCATATGTGACAATGACGTTGAGTTCAAAAACCAGGAAATGAATGTGTTTTGCAATGAAAAGGGAAAAGAGAGACAATACAGTGCACCAAGAACTCCTTAGCAAAATGGGTTTGCAGAAAGGAGAAACTAAACTCCATTGAAGCAGCAAGATCAATGCTAGTTGATTCAAAGGTTCCTATCACATTCTGGGCAGAAGCAGTGAATACTGGATGTTATGTTCAAAACAGGGTAATAATTGTAAAAGCATATACAAAGACCCCTTATGAGCTCTTTCACAAGAGAAAGCCACTCATAAGCTTTTTAAAACCATTTGGGTGTCCTTGTACAATTTTGAATATCAAAGAAAAACTAGGGAAGTTTGACAGGAAGATAAATGAAGGATTCTTTGTAGGTTACTCCACACAAAGCAAGGCATTCAAGTATATAACATTAAAAACAAGATTGTTGAAGAAAGCACAAATGTGACTTTTAATGAGAAGACCATGAATGCTACTGGAGAAGGACCATATTGGTTGTTTAATATTGATGAACTAACCAAGTCTTTGAATTTTCATTTTACAGTTCAATATGAGAGGGAGTCTGGAGATGGTGTTACAACTGGTGATTCAGTTAATAATAGTGAATTAGTTAAAACTGGTCGTTCAGTTAAAAATGGTACTTCAGTTAACACTGGTCATTCAGTTACTACTGATAAGTCTGCAAACATTGGAAAGAATGTTAAAACTGATGGAACTACATCAAAAGTTAATATTGCTTCATCTGACGAAAATGAAAAATCTATTTATTTTCCATACATCACCATTGATCCACCGGGAGTGTTTCAGTCCAAATATTCAAGTGATGATAGCTTCAAAGACAGTGATCAAGATACTGATGATTTGAGCAGTAAGAAAGATGAAGAAATGCCTGATTTAGCTGAAATTAATTCAGATGGAGAAGAAATCATTACTAGTAGTAACTCAACAGACTGTAGTAATATTGAAAATACTCCTCAATCAAAGAATGATGAATGACAAGAGAAAAATGATACAAATTTGGATCAAGAAGTAATAGAAGAGCAGTATCAGACTCATAGGGTCAATAAAATTAATCCACTGCAACAAATCATTGGTGACTTGAATTATGTAGTTCAAACAAGTAGGATAACTACACAAAAGCTTAAATGAATGTTTATTTGTGTGTTTTCTCTCACAATTAACACCGAAGAAGATAGAAAAAGAAATTAAATACCCAAGTTGGATTGAAGCAATACATGAGGAATTATTACAGTTAAACCTTAAGCAATTTGGACATTGGTAGTATTTCCCAGTGGAAAAAGAGTATTCGGAACTAAATGGATATTCAAGAATAAAACTGATGAGAGAGGTATTGTCATTAAAAACAAAGCAAGATTACTAGCACAAGGATACACTCAGGAAGAGGGGGTTGATTATGATGAGGTATTTTCCCTAGTTGCAAGAATTGAAGCCATAAGGATATTTCTAGTTTTTGCTTCATTTAAAGGTTTTATTGTGTACCAAATGGATGTGAAGAGTGCATTCTTATATGGGAAGATTGAAGAAGAAGTTTATGTGTGTCAACCTCCAAGATTTCAAGACCAGACATAATGTTCATTGTATGTGTATGTGGAAGATATCAGACTAGTCCTAAGGTTTCACATTTGACAGCAGCAAAAAGAATTTTCAAATACTTGAAGGGTAAGCCATACTTAGGATTGTGGTATCCAAGAGACTTTCCATTTGAACTTATTTCATATACTGATAGTGACTATGGAGGAGAAAATCTCGATAGGAAGTCAACATCAGGAGGATGTCAGTTCTTTGGGTGTAGATTGATTTCATGGCAATGCAAGAAACAGACCAATGTCTCTACATCTTCAATAGAGCAGAATATGTTGCTGCATCAAGCTGCTATGCTCAAGTGCTCTGGATTCAGAATCAAATGATGGATTATGGTATTTTTCTTCATACTCCTATTTTTATGGATAATAAGAGTACCATAAGCATTGTTAATAATCCAGTAAAACATTCTAAAACCAAACACATCAAAATTCGTTTTCATTTTATCAGGGATTGTAATGAAAAGAAACTCATTCAGGTAGTCAAGGTTCACACTGATAATGAATTTTCAAATCTTTTCACTAAAGCATTTGATGTGGGAAGATTTACTTTTTTTTATCAACAGAAGATTTACTTTTTTGATCAACATTATTGGCATGATTAATCCTAAATAGGTTTATTTTAATATGATAAATATGTGTTTGAAATGTGTTGTACAAAGCATATGTTATTATGTGTTTGAAACAGTTACTACTAATGATTCCTACTGCTAGTGATTATCACTGCCAGTAGTTAATACTGGTGGAAGTTACTACTGTTAAATGTTTGAAACAGTTATCACTGATGATTCCTACTGTTAGTGGTTATTACTGCCAGTAGTTAATACTGGTGGAAGTTACTACTGCTTTTGGAAATGTTTTGTTTTTGGTGTTTCTACTGCAGGGACTAATTGGTATAAAATAGCGAAATATCTCCAAGATTATTAAGTCTCATTCAAATCAAAATTTTCGCTCTATCTCTCTAAACCTTTCTCGCTCTCCATAAACCCTAATATATGTTTTATCGAAATCCTAAGATCATCTTCGTCTTTTAACCCTAAATCCTATTCGATGGCAAATCAACAACTAGTCTTTGGGATTTTTCATAACATCATTGCCGATTTAGAACATCATCCCGAAGCCATTGATTTTCATTCCATCATCAACTTTCTTCACCAATCAAGAATACGTTTTGCGTTACCGGTTAACCCTGAGGTTTATTAAAATCACATTAGAGCGTTTTGGACTACAACGATTTTTAAAGAGGTCAATGGAGTTCAACAAATTAAGGCACTAGTACACAAACGGGATGTTGTGTTGCAGAGTCTACAATTCGATCTCATCTTAAACTTCAAGATGACTCTGGTATAACTTCTATTCCTAATCAAGAACTATTTGCAATTTTTCAAAGAATGGGGTACGAAGGAAGTTTGTCTAAATTTACTTTTCAAAACGCACTTCTTTCTCCCTAATGGAGTTTTTTAGTTCATGTCTTACAACAGTGTATTTCAAAGAAAAGATACACCTGGAATGAGTTTAACAAGACTATTGCTACTGATATGGCTTGTTTAGCAACATGAAGGGTGTTCAATTTTTCAGACATGATTTTCAATGATTTAAAGTGGAATCTTGCAAATCCAGAAAACAAGTTTTTCATGTATCCACCTTTTTTTACAAATAATCCTGGATAAAGAACTTGGTACTTATTCCACTAAAGGAAAGGTCATACTCATGGATTCTCACTCTAAAAAGACGTTTTCAAACATGAGGAGACATGTCAATTCTTTTTCTGGAAAGGTGACCCCATTGTTCTATAAAATGTTGGGTGTCACAGTTCCTACTGGTGAAGGATCAAGTACTCCACTTGAATCCCAACCCACACCACCTGTTTCATCCTCAGTTCCTACTGCAAAACAATAAAGTGTTTCACATGCACCTTCATCTTCCTCTAAACAAGCACCATTGAAAGAATATGTGAGAAAGTATAAGAGGGTTCCTTCCCCTCTTGGTCTTAAAGAATAACCCAAAGCACAAAAACCTAAAGTTCATACTAAAACTTCTAAATAAGTTCCTACTGATACACAAAAAATGGGTACAACTGAGCCCTTACCCAAGATCCAACAGAAGGTGGTCCTTAAGGAGGGGGGAGACCATGTTGGAAGGGCTCATACTACTGATGTACCACCTAGTGGTGCACAGGATAGTGTGAAAGGCACTAATACCCAACCAACGGCAACTCTAGATGATGATGATTCTTTTGAATCGTTGTTAAGAAGAAACCATGGGGGAAGGTGATGCTCGTGCTAGGAAAGAGGCACCTTCTAAACCTACTTCTAAGGAACCGCCAACTGTTGGTACTCAACAGAAAAGTGGGGAGGAAAGATATTCATACTCAAACCTTGAATTGACGGAACACTGCCTTAAATATACTGAGAAGGTTCTTGCTCAAACTGAGGATATAAAACAGCTCAAGAAGTTAGTTTTCAAACTGGTTAAAGAAGTCAAACATTACTCCATGTAGAAACATGTAAAAGTAGCAGGGAAAAGTGGTTCTAAGGGGGAGCATAGGACTTCAAAGAAAAGACCATACATGTTGCAATCTCCCTCTAGTTCAAGCTCTAGCTCTTCTGGAAAGTCTGAAAGGAATGCTGCCAAAAATGGGGAGAGTGTTGTAGATTAAAAGAAGAATGATACTACTGATGAACAAGAGAATACAGGTGAAAAGGAGAATACAAATGAGCATGTTAATGTTTCTACTGGTATGAAAGGTGATGCAGGGGATGCAGGTGAGCAGTCTAAAGTTTCTACTGCTGAAGATGAAATGAATACTACTAATGAGAAACAAGAGGATCCAACTGTTACTACTGATCCAAGTGTTACTGGTGATAAAAAAAAACCTTATTCTTCTGGTTATGATGATACTTCTGAATGAACTGAAGATGATAGGGAAATCATAGATGTTATAATGGAAGTGGGTGAAGGAGAGGAAGAAAGACAAAGAGTGAGAGATAAGGCAGAAAAAATATTGTTAAGAGATGAAGAGAATAAAGAAAAGGAAGCTGAGGAGTTCAATGTGTCTAACAAGGAAAAACTACAGAAAAAGAAAAAGAAAACAATGATAGTGAAGATACTGGTGAAAATGTTACAAAAAATCAAGAAGCTGAACAAGTTAAAAGGGGTCAAGAAGTTCCTACTGATCCACAAGTAGTACCATTGACTAAAGAAGACATTACTATAGCTGCTGAGTTGGAGAAATTAAGACAAGAATAGTTTAAACAAGAGGCCATTAGAAAGATTGAAATAGTTGTTGCTTCTGAAAGACAAAGAAAGGCTGCTGCAAATAGACCAAAAGAGAAAGCAGTTACACTTAATACTGGTGAATCTGCTAGACCTACAACTATGACTACAGAGCCTATTATTCCTCCAAGGATCGAAACAAGGCCGATGGGATTCTACACGGGAAAGAAAGAAATTAAAAAAGGTATTTCAAGATGAAGACCCAAACTTTAAAAGAAAGCGAAAGAAAAAGATGAAAAGTAAGGAGGAACTTCAACAGGAACAAGCAGAAAAGAAAAAGAAAGAAGAAGAAGCAAGAGAGAAGGAAAGGAAAAGAAAGCAAGAAGCTGATGATGTTGTGGATGCTGAAAGATTGGCCCAAGAACAGATTGAGGAAGAAGTGAAAAGGAAGGCTCAAGAAAAGAAAGATTTTTTAATATCTCAATAGTTGTTGGGGGAAGATGAATCAGAGCTCAGAAAGATGGAAGAAGAAAAGGCCAAGTCAAAGAGCAGCAAGACAATAAAGAGGAACATTAAAAGGGATGAAGATAAAAAAGAAGTATAATGACTTTCTTAAATCCACTGGAAATTATAGTGGAAAACAGCTAGGGCCAATGAAGTTAGATATGGTGCTCTATTTATATGTCAAGGACAAAAAGCTGTAGAAGGAAGAAGCAGATAGAGCTCAGTTTGAAAGGGAAAAAGATCTGAAGGTTGCATTGGATAGAGGGTACAAGGTTGTTCATTTTGGAGATGAGCAAGTGAAGAAGAAAGATGTTGATGAACCTAAGTATGAGTCAATAAAAAGAAAGAAACACCAAGATAGTAATGTTTCTACTGCCAAAAGATCAAAAATAACAGTAGAACCAGTTACTACTGGTAAATGGAAAGAAAGTGTTAGTAAGCAGGTTAATAATGGTGCAAAAAGGGTGAAATCAGGAGCAAAGAAGGTTAAATCTACTAAAGAGAAGGATCAAGAGCAAGAGAATGAAGAGCAGAAGCCAAAAGTCATGAAAGTGAAAGCAGAAGATATCTCTGGGGAGTTTGAATTTGGATGTGTACCTGAAATATATGATGATCAAGTTCATGAAGTTGCTGATAGAATTTTTTATCACATGAAAGACTTGATAATTCATTATGAAGATATCAAGTGTGCCTCAACATTCACAAAGGTTCCTATCATTTATTGGTATGAAATTGTGATCATGGTCAGAATGCATATAAAATTGTTAGAGCTTCAAATATTTTTAAAGTGTCTAGCAGCTCATTGGAGATATTAAGATATATAAGCAGGCAAGACTTGGTGGATATGTTCTTGATTGGAAAGCAAAAATATTCTCAAAGGCAAGGTATTGTTCCAAACTTTAATGACTTATTTGAGTTATTAGAGATTATGTTTGAGCTAGAGAATGTTCATGAGAAGATTGCAAGATTTACTCCTATTTTTGAATGGATTCATTATGAAAGCTGTGGAGTGTACTCTCTGAGCAGAAGTGATGGAACTACTGAGTATTTCTTGGTTGAAAAGAGGTATAAACATGGAATAAATGTGATGATCTACATGCTTAATGTGAAGTTGAAAGCTCATCAAGATTCCGAAGAAGCTATTCAACTATTGTGGAAGATTAGATGCCAGATCACAGTTCATAGAACCTCAATGTGAAGGGATTTGAAGTTTTTGGCAGCATTCCCTCTAAGTATTGAAGAAACTTATTTTTATGATGGAAAACAAAAGTTTAGGGGGAGATTGTTGGGTTTTAGTGAGTTACTACTGGTGGAGTTGGTTATTACTGGTCATCAGTCAAGTTATTACTGGTCACTATTACAACTGTTGTTGCATGGATTGCATAAGAGTTTTTACTGTTGGTTACTACTGCTGAGCTGATAATGTTTGTTACGATTTATTAGCATTTATATTTGTAATAGATTTGTGATAAGTATGAAGTAGAGTCTATTAGATATTGTAACCCGATTATACCTAGGGTTAGTTAGTCTCAAGGTCTATAAATATAGATCCTTATATCGTTGTAAATATACGTCTATTACGAAACCCTAATTCTAATAAATTGAGGTTGTTGGTGGATATCTTGTGTTCTTACTGTTTATTCATATTCATTACTTGTTAATTACTCTCTTGTAATATCAAAGTGTTGATCCGCTGCAAATGTTTTGATAGAGCTAGATCTAAACGTTTGTTTTATACAAACCTAGTTCGAGAGATCCTGACATAAATCATCACAATAAGTCCATTACTAAACAAGTGGTAAAGTTATTAGCTACTCATGTTCATCCGAAAGTAAACTAATATAGAAAATGTAGACATAATACCAAATAGTCGATAAAGTAACGTAAGAATTAAGTAAAACGTTAATATTGAAGATAAGACTCCAAAATTATGCTTCAAACTCTCCTTGCAGCTCCTAAACCGAATGTTGAACTCCAAAATCAAATTGCAAAAGTTGAAAAATAATTGTGAAGCTTCGGTTTGTATTTATAGGAAGAAATTCGGATTCCAATAAAACTCTCCACTGCGTCGCACCACATTGGTTACTTCATCACACTGCTCTAATTCCAGAACCTTCTAACCATTGACTTTCGTTGACTGCGTCGCACCACCCTACCCAGTGCGTCGCATCTCTTAACAGAAGACAAAATTTCGTATTTTCGCTTTTTTACTTGCATTTCTCGACCAATCTTCCACTTCTTGATCATATTAACATGTAACTAGAATAAAACACTTTTCACACGGTTAAATGAAAAACCATATCCTATCCTATCCATCATCTTTCAATACGAAAATCGACCGAATATCGCATATAAATGTGTATAAATATGCGATATCAGAGAGGTTAAGGCATTAAGCGTACCGCAAGGTTGAAATCGAGTGGGCTACCGAAGTCCAGATTCTCTAAGACAGTAGTTCCAAGACTTGGGTCGCTAGAAGGTCCTGCAATATCGATGGTACTCTCATTCATAAAGCATTGCGGGATAATGAAAGAATGACGAGGAGTGACAATATCTCGAGTGGGGAGAAATTATTATATGCAGATGATTCTGAAAGATGACGATGCTTTAACCGAGGTAGTTCAAGTGTCCGTTCAAAGTCTCGAGTGCGAGGAGATCGAGACATGAGTAATGTCGAGTGTTACTATTGCAGGGAGAAAGGTCATATGTTGATTCGGTGCCATCAATTTCGTGAAGATTTGAAGAGCTTACGAGGTTCGAAGTGAAAGGTTAAGGTTGATGATGGTGAGGCGAATGTGGTTGCTAATTATGATGATGAGTTTATGTTGACAAAAACTCCAAGCAAGGAAATTTTGAAAATAGAAAAACCAAAGTGGGTGTTAGATTCTGCAGCGTCATCACACATTTGCAGTGATCGGACAATGTTTGAAATATTGAACAGTAAGGGACAATTTGGTGAGATCAAAGTAGGAAACAAGCAAATTATGAATATTGAAAGTGTTGGGAGTGTACGCTTCAAGTTTCATGATGGAAGTGTGAGAACTGCTTTGAATGTGAAGTATGTTCCGGGTGCGACTCGGAATATTCTTTCACTTGGAGTTTTGCGTCTCGTGAATCGTGATTACCGTTATGTTGGAAGAAAAGATACTTGCAAAGTTTACAAAAGAGATAAACTAGTTCCTCGAGGATGGAAAAATTTGAAGAATCTATATTTCTTTTAGGGGGAATCTTTGCAAGGAGAGACTTATTGCGAAAGCAATAAAGAGAAAAAGAAGAACGAGAAAATGGTGCATTTCTCTAATAAATATGAAGTTTTAGGGAATTTGAGTCAACGGAGGATTTCTTAATGTTTGACTTAATTTCCTAAAAGAGAGTAATTCAAGCCTTGGAGAGCAAGTTTTGTAATTCATTAATCTTATAGTAAGTTTTTCGTTTGTGGGTTAACCTTGAGGAGGTGAGCCACCGAAATCGTTGTGTTGTGTTTGATTTTTCTATTTATGTTTATTGGTTATTGCCGTTGTGTTGATTCTACTTGTGGTGATCGATCCCAACAATGAGGTGGGACTTGTGTGATTATGCTCCACCACCATTGGCAAGAACTAAGACGGAGAGTTGGCACATGATCATACCTCATACAAATGCATATGTTTATAAACATGCCACATTCCGTTCAATATTTAAAAGCAAGCACTTCTTTTATCAAAAATTACAAAAGATGACAGTGGCACTGTGTCCTCACTTTGCGTTTTGAACATGCATTCAAAAGCAACAATGGATGGACTTCCTTGGATTTCCCAGAAAGGCAAAAAACAATGTAGATGATTTGCAAACTTAAATTTTAAAAACCCTAGATGTTTAAAATATGATATGGAGGCGAAGATGATAGAAGTAGCTGGAAACTTAGGAAGGGGTCAAACGATTGTGGTTAAAGATAATGTTCGAGATGGTGGTTAGGGGTGTTTAATATTGTGCATGTGTATGTGTATGTGTTTTTGTGTTTTTCCATAGAAGTCGAGCCATTCTTAAAAGTGTATACCATACACAAACAACTTTAATATTTTGGGGTAGTAACATAATCCTTCCCTTAATAAACAAAAGTGATATAAAAATAGTTATGACAAATGTCATCCTATTACTGGCCCAATTTTAGTTTTGACAAATTTTGACTATCAAATTGAGTCGAATTTGTTATTTAACCCTAAAATTAAGTCTACAATTTCAATCATCCTTTATTTATCTCTTGATTTAGATATTTAATTATAATCGATTTCTACCGATTGATTATGATTTATGATCTATGTTTCTTATTCATGAAGATGATTCTCGAAGTCATTCTAAAAATCGAAACTAACCGTTTAGCGGTTTCAACAGTAATGAAATCGTGGGTGGCCGTTTTGTCCGACTAGCGGTTTTAGGTTTGAAGAAATCGTGGTTGGAGGTTTTTCTCACCTGCATATTTATTCCTTAATTTCATGTAAGTAACTCTTTATTGTGTCTATATAAGCTATCGATTGTGTATGATATGATTGAGTATGTCCTCTCTTCTCTTCCTCTATACTATGGATCTCGATGTCAGTTCTTTGAAAGAAATCAACACTATGAAGGAATCTTGGAACATCAAGGTCAAAATCATACATTTATGGAAACAATATGTTTTCCTTAAATCGATGGAGATGTTATCAATCGAGATGGTATTAATGGATGAAACGGTAAACATAAATATTATCATTATAGTTGTTTATTTATAAATAATCAGTATATGTTATAGCTTCTCATAAATGTTTTTATTGTTGTAGGGACAAAAGATTCAAATACCGGTTAGGGAGATGTTTATCTCAAATGTTTTGTTTATTATGGTATTAATGGTTTTGTTTATTAAATAGTTACACTCCAATAAACAAAACATAAAAAAAGAACAGGTGTCATTAAATTAGTATATCAAAAAGTTTCAATCGCCTTTATATTTCAATTGATAGATGTCTCACAATTAGGGTATCATTAGACATTTATGGAGTTACCAATTGTGGGTCAATTGGCTTATTTTTGCAATTGATTTTCAAATTCATACGTGGGGCAGTTAGTCTAGAAATATTTGACAGTTTATTTATGTTTTATTGATATAGTTATCAGTTATGTATATATGTATTGATATTCTTTACTATAGCTTAATCCAACAATTTATTTTCAATCAAGCAACCTTCATATTATTTACTTTGTTTTTATCAATTTTCATGGCTAAGAAAATAGTTTCTTCATAAAATTAAGTCGACTAAGATATCATGGAAGATAAAGGTTTGTATAATGCGAACTATGTGTACCTCAAATCAAAGATTCTTTGTTGTATTATTCACCCTCGTCAAATCGTTTCTATGTTGTTCCAATATTTTTTCTTGGATAGGATTATAATCCGGATCGTCTAAAGTGTAGCAAACTCCGAGTTGTTGGAACGTTGTTGAAGATAAGAAGCTGAAGTTAAAGGTATTTCTTTTCAGTTTTTACTAATTAATTTGTTTTTAATGGCATGGTTTATATTATGTTACCGTACCAATCAAAGCATCCATGTAGGTTGTAGCAATGTTTGGGCCATCATTCTAAATAGAATGTGTAATGTATGTCATACCAGTCAAAATAAAGGCATAATTACAAACTTATTAGTTATGTTTATAAGTTCTTTCTCATTTGAAAAAAATTATAAGTTTTCTTGATACACCTTCGTGAGAACCAATTCTTTGTATTTTGTCTAATAAATTATGTAAGGTTCTTCCACCAGCTAAGGGTCAAGAGTGTAAAATAAGAAATTATCGTATAAGGAAATTGTCGAGATTGGTTGAGCGGGTAGTGATCGAGATGCCCAAAGTCTATGATTAATGTATAAGACCTCATAAATTAGTTTATTAAAACTTGTACATTACTATTGAAACGTGTTTTAATCTTGAAAAATTTGTTCCATATCAAATATAATTATGAAAACTACCGTAAGCATGATGTATTTAAAAATGTACCATGTCCAAACTTGTGACCATCTTACACAAGTTTGTCAATGTGACATTTATTTTCCAACTGACATTGACATAGAAGAGGTTATTTTAATATTAGACATGGTAAAGAGCTTATGTTCATGTTAGACATGGTAAATGGTAAGAACTTATATATAAGGTGTTGTTTTCGAATTAATCCAAAGCTTATGTAAGGAAAATGATGGTATTTAAATGG
The DNA here is from genome assembly GCA_910822075.1 of Senecio squalidus. Lineage (NCBI taxonomy): Eukaryota > Viridiplantae > Streptophyta > Magnoliopsida > Asterales > Asteraceae > Senecio > Senecio squalidus. The sequence continues at coordinate 60,825,609 of CAJVGC010000001.1, read as the reverse complement.
AGTTCCTTGGTTAAATTGGTCAGCTTATATGTAGTTTCGGTTGGAGGAATTTTAGTTAAAAACACGAAATCACTTGGCATTGATTCAATTCTTATAACGTCCTAAATTGTTTTATTTAAAATGTGTTTTCTGATCATTTAAATAATATGCATTTTAATATTGTATATTGTATACATTAGCTATTTACAAGATACAAAAAAAATGTTTGTGGGCGTCCAAACCTGACCCATATTGACCCGTAGTCATTTATAGTCATAATAAGTCGAACACACATATAGGTTGTCGATTAATTAGTGTTCTCTTTTTTAACAACTTCTTATTTGGTTTTGCATGAAGCTATTATTAGGGGATGTAGGTTGGCGATTACTATATATTGACGGGATGTTAAGAATTGTGAAAATACCCTAACAAGGAATTTTCCTAAACCGTGAGACAAATGATGTTTTCTTCACTTTATTACTTAACTAGATTATTGTCCCGCGATAGCGCGGACAAAGATAAAGTTTGACTCGTAAATTTTTGTTTATGTAGATTATAAGTTATTATGAGAAGATAATGTCATACGTATAATAATATATATATACGTTTACGTGTATACCTATGTTGCTTATAGTTAAAATAATATATATAATTTTACGTTTATATATATGTTTTGATATTTTTATGAGGAGATTTTAGAATAAAAATATGGTAAATCATAGTGTAAATTGAGCGATTTATAAGTAAAATAAACTTATGTTTTTTTTTATTTCAGTGAAGATGTAAATGAAAGAGAAAATGTAATTATGTATTAAAATAGGGTGTAAAATAGAAATAGTGTTTGATGACATCATCAATCTGATCTAACGGCTGAAATCACAGAAGATAACCCATCCAAGGGATCTTACTTCGTCATGTGGCATTTAAGGCTCTTTTTTTAATATATTAAAGATTTGAAAGGAATGGGAGTTGAATTTTATTAAGTGGTCATTTCTAAATTTAAAGTAGACGAGTTTTAAAATTTGTTTCTAAAGATAAATGAATGTTGATTTTTAAGAAGGGTAAGTGTACGGGAATGTAACAAACTTTTGTTCGATTTGCTACTGTGTGTATACAACTCTTAAAACCTCAAGTGTGTGTATTCAATTTTCATTTTTATTTTTCAAATAATGAAAGAATCCGATTTTTTTTTAAATATTCAATATTTCAACCGGTTACACGTCAGTAAAAATCCGGTTCGTTGCATCATTTGTGAAAAAATAAAGTTTAATACATAGAATAGAAGTTTTGAGAATTGAATACATATAATAACAAATTGAATAAAGTTTATTACATTCTCATACAGTTAGCCTTTTTAAAAGCTATAGTGATTAGCAAATATTTGTGTATCATCTTGAATGTGGCATGTGTGAATATAAACGACAAACCATTCACTTGATGATGGTTTGATTGAAGTGATATTAATGGTTTCAAATTAAAGGGCAAATGACTTGTGTATGCTTCCAACTTGTCACCTTATTCTTTAGTGTACACCGTATTCTCAAAAGTTCTATTGAGTACCATATGTTGACTAATCTATTAAAGTTCTATTGAGTACCATACGTTGACTAATCTATTCTTTCGAGTACACGTGGTAACCGTTTACCTACAAAAAGTCTACGTGTAACAAGTTAATGTCCACCTCAGCTTCCACGTAGGATATTTTGTCCACCTCATCTGCCACGTAGGTTACCTATTTTATACCCCATTTTATAAAACCCGTTTTATACATATACATATACATATCCATAAACATATACATATACATATATATATATATATATATATATATATATACCAGAGTTTCCTATAAAAATATCAATTACAGAAAAAAAAGTTAGTGAGGTTTAAGGCTCCACCACACCCAAACTTTATGCCATAATCGATTTACTTTTGGGCAATTCATGATGCAAAACTCTTCCTCCGAGAGCTCACATAGGGGACAAACCATGTTTATTTAGGTTTACCCATGTAGGAATTCTGATTGTAGAAGCTCTCCAAATGAAGATATTAAAGTATTCCAACAATGACGTTTTGGAGATATGGAGTTGCAAAACAATTTTCTATCAGCCATTTCTACTAAACATCTTACTCTGGTTGGACTGCCCAGGCGAACACATAATCTTGAGTATCGATCAATAGATGTTAATCGGCGGCGGCGATAATTAGGGTTAATCGGCGTCGGCAGTTCAAATAGCGGCGGCGGTTCAAATTGCGGCGGCGGGGGTTCTTTCGACGGCGTAACAAACTGCCGATATATTCAACAAGGAGTGCAGCTAGTGGAATCCGATTACCTCCGGCATACAAACAATTTCAATCCGCCGTTAAACACCATGGAAACCTGCTGGAACTCATATCAAACCCTATCCAACGACTTTTCACCGAATTTCGAGAATAAATATCGCTTCTCTTACTTCTCCCCTCAAATTGATTTGTTAAACATACAACGTAATTTAGGGTTTAATTTGGGGAAAGAAGAGCTTCTAATTTTTGAATTGAATGTGTTTAAAAAAGGTTTTAAAGTTTTTGGATTTGTGTATTGGAAACTGTGATTAAAGAACTGGGTTTTTGGATTTGTGTATTTGATTCTGTTTTCGGATTTGTGTTTGAAACTGTGGTTAAAGAACCAACCATGATTAATATACTAGTGATTAGCTGACATGGCGTTCTAGGTGTCAAAATCAAACGGTCAAATTTAAAATATAAGCCATGGTTAAATGACATGGCGTCCAACGTGTCAATGACATGGCGTCCAACGTGTCAAAGTAACCGGTAACTGGTTTGAAAGGTTAAACGTATACTCGAAAGAATAAATTAGTCAACATATGGTATTCAATAGAACTTTTGAGAATACGGTGTACACTAAAGAAAAAGATGACAAGTTGGAAGCATACACAAGGCATTTGCCCCAAATTAAATGACCCTTATGCAAGTCTTTGGTTAAAATTGTAAGTTCCGAATATGTTGTCCTGCTTATGAATTGTTTGAAAAAAGAGTGTAGTCTCGATCCTTAAATTTGAAATGATGGAATGTCTCAATGTAATATTAAAATGGATGGTTTTTGCATATCCTTTACATTAACTTAAGTTTTTCTTATATTGTCCGCGTAATACGCGAGATCTTAACCTAGTATAAAATAAGTTAAACCTTATATAATCTATTATTACTTATAATCTAGAGTCGTCGGCCATCTAACGTGTGAGATATTCCAAATAGTGGAATGGTATGCATTTGAAACTCCTGACTCTTTGGTTGCCATATGTTTTAATTACCATAATGTGATTAATGACATACTAATTATTGAGGTATAATCTATTTAAACTTCTCACTTACCCTAAGTTAATAACTCATACGTTTTTAGGTACTCCAAAAGTTGGTGGTATTAATGGCATATTAATTATTAATTATTGAGGTATAATGATATTTAAACTCATGGCATACTAATTATTGAGGTATAATGATATTTAAACTGTCCAGTTACCCTAAGTTATCACATTAACATACATTAAACCGACTAAAAATTAACAACAATCTTTTTTTATTCTACATATTATTTGTTTGTTTTTTTTTTGTTTTTTTTCACATAAAACACATATTCAAAAATAGTGTTTAAATAATATGGGCCTACGAATTTTAGTATCAAATGCTTTGTTTCAACACATGATGGCACTTATTTGGTTATGTCGACATATGCGTGCATCAACAATATCAACATCGGCAGCATCCCCATCAAACTATAATTCATCCATAAAAAATGCATCTTCTCCCCAAAAAGCATTACAAATTTACCAACATATGCGTGCCGAATCAATCCCTGTCGACAGTTTCATTGTCCTCAACACGCTTACAGCATCTACCCATTTGCGCAACCTCGCTATTCATCGTCATCTTCATGCCCATATCTTCAGACTCGGGTTCACGTCAAACGTTTACATCATCTCATCTTTGTTGCATGGCTACTCGCATGCATGTTTCCATGATGCACGTGTCTTGTTTGATGAAATGCACGAGAGAACTAGTGTAACTTGGAATACCATGATTACTGGTTTCTCTAGAGCCGGGAATGTAGAAAAGGCGAGGTCGTTGTTTGATGAAATGCCTTTGAGGAATATTGCTTCTTGGTCTGCGATGATTTCAGCCTATGTTAATAATTGTCATTATCGTAAGAAAGGACTTGAACTCTTTTACAGGATGTTGATAGACGAGAAGCTAAAACCCGATGAATACACTTTGTCTGCTATCTTGGGAGTTTGTGGACGAATGGGTACAGTTGGGTTGGTCTTAGGGAAGTCTATTCATGTGTTTATCATAAGGAACGAATGGGACCTCAATGTGGAACTTGGGACGGCTTTAGTCGATATGTATGCAAAATGTGGATTCTTGAAGATTGCTATGGTGGTGTTTGACATGATGCGAGATACAAATGTCGTTTCTTGGACAACATTAATTTGTGGGGCCGCACAACACGGGTACATTACTGAAGCAAGAAGTGTGTTTGAGAAAATGCAAAAAATGGGAGTTAAACCCAACGAATTCACTTTTACATGCGTTTTAAGTGCTTGTGTGCAAGCAGGGTTGGTTGAAGAGGGACGTGAATACTTTAACATGATAGAGGAAAATGGGTTGAAGCCGAAAGTTCATCATTACTGTTGTATGGTTGATTTGTTTGGTAAGGCGGGATATCTAGAAGATGCATATGACGTTATAATGAGAATAGAGCCGGAGATAATTAATATGAACGTTTGGGGATCTTTTCTTAATTCTTGTAAGGTACAAGGTAATTTTAAGATGGCGGAAAGGGTGATTAATAGAGTGATAGCGATGTTGAAGCCAGAGAAAGACGGAGGTGTTTATACTCTTATCGCTGATTTGTTTGTGATGGGCGAGAAGTTTAATGACGCTGAAACGATGAGAAAGTTAATTGTCAGCCAGAATGTTAAGAAGGGAAGAGGAACGAGTTCGTGTTAAAGCTCCGGAGGACACCTTTATAAATCCTCTCATTAGTATATTCTGCCTTCCTCCTTAGTTTCAATAACTTTTTTTTTCTCTCTTTTTACATCGGTTCCCAAGCAGAGTTCATCGGTATTTTCTGGCAAGTGGGTCAACGGAGGTACCCTTTTCCGGTAGATTTGCATAGGGTCAGAAAGTTGTGAGGTCGTGGTTCAGATTCCTCATGTTTTGGTTCATATCAATGGTGTTGTTCTGTTGGAGTGTCGATGTTCAGATTCATCATGTTTTCGTTCTTATCAATGGTGTTGTTCAGACATTTGTGTCGTGTTCAGATTCGTGGTTTAGTGTCGCAGTTCATGATTCAGATCAATATTTGGTTCAGACAAGTGTGTCGGGTTCATATCGGTGGTTTTGTAGCCGACAATGGTGGTTTGTGGTTCATATCGAGGTCTAGTGGTCTGTTGTTTAGATCGGTGAGGTCTAGTGGTTCAGACAGTTTTGATCAGGTGACCCGTCGTTTTTATCAGGTCTTGTGGCAGTCTTGCTTTCACTAGTAATTTCTCTAACAATCTGTCATACATCTTCGTCATGCCACCGTTCGGTATAAATGTATGGCCGAAATTGTTTGGTTTGAGGTTTCAGTGGGTTTTAAAGTTAGTTGTTTGGGTCATGGTCGGGTTTTAACCCATTTCCATACTTTATATCAAATGATTGCCCTTTTAATGGTGAGACGTGTATTGTGTTCGGATGACGGATTTTTTACTTTAATTGTTAGATTGTCGCAATTGTAATTCTTAGGTTCTTTAAAGTTTAGGAATGTTTGGCCGGATGTATTATTGTGTATTGTTGTAATCTTTAAGGTCATGGTAGCTTGGGGTCGTGTAGTCTTAAGGTAATGGTAGCTTTTGGGTCGTGTAGTCTTAAGGTCATGGTAGCTCTGGGGTCGTGTAGTTAAATGATCGTTTGTATCTTCTAGCTTCTTGCTAGTTTTATTATCTATATTATATTATTCTATATTATATTATTCTGTTGCCTTTAAAAAAAAAAAAAAAAAAAAAAAAAAAAAAAAAAAAAAAAAAAAAAAAAACTCATGAGACAAGTTTGATGTATTTTATGTTAATATTTTCTACCTTTTTGTTTTTCTAATTAATGTAGTTTTCAAGTTTTAATGAAATAAAATTTCATTTCACTATTTCTTTGTATAACTAATATGAAAATTAAAAGATAATTAAAAAGATAGCCGGAGTAATCGCGGACTATAAAGACGAATCGTAGTGCATCACTCATTCAGAAGAGGAAATGATGCGACGCTAATGTGACAATTAGGTATCGTTAGGAATAAATTGAGTTGTCCACGACAGATGCAAACATACAATCGATTAGAATGCCAACCGATACAAGTACGAAATATCAAAACAAGTAGTATCGAAACCGACCTTAACTGAGAGAAGAGAATATGGATACATGACCACTTTTTACAAAAAAAACACTTATACACACACCTTTCCCACATCGCCTAGAGAAAAGATTTTATTACTGTTTATAATCCTTGATCAAACATTGTTCCTTGCTGGACTTGGTGACTCAAGTTTGTGACCCAAGTGGGGGCATTAAGATGGGTTCGAAGGGATGTTGAATGTTTAGTTAAGTAACCAAAGCAAGATAAAGTTCAAGTTCGTAGGCGTTGGCACAGTGGAGCTAAATTGACCCGGGACACCGTGAAGCTGGTAGTGACCTCTCCTCTAGAGTAGAGCAACCACCTAGCATATTCCATCCAACGATATTTAGAAGTCTGCAGCTGACTTCTCAGAGCAGCGTCCAACACCAGGATGAGAACTTGAAGTTAATCTTGCTTGGTCTTGGCTAAACTCCTTCACCCCTACTCCCATCTTTTTCAACCAACAGATTTTGTGTAAATCATGTTCAAAATTCGACTCATATTTTGGATTCGGCTCCTTTTGATCTTGTTGAAACAATAATATTTAAGACAACAACTCCAACAAAATTCTTTTTCGACTTTCTTAAAGAATTTTTGATTCGGGTTGGTTTGGTGTTAAAATCGGAACAAAAATGATTTTTTTTTTTAACGGAGGTCATAGTCTGTTGAAGAGAACGATTTAAACTTCTTCTTTTTATATATTTTAGCAGCAAGAACTTGTTACTTGTATGTACTAGAAGTGTATCCGCCTTAAACATCAGCGATGATTGTTCGGTCAATACCAAGTCTTTTCATAGATATTCAGCATTAACAGGCTAAGTATGATTTATGATGTATAATATTCCTTTTCGTATTTTTGTTATAAAAATAGTTCATTCGTTTAAAGTAATAAAGCACTTTTTATTATCACATTAGATTAACTAGTTTACCGTCACGTTTTAGGTAACTATATATAGTCCCACATCGCCTACGGAATATTATCATTGTAGTTGTTTATTTATAAATAATCAGTATATATTATAGCTTCTCATAAATGTTTTTATTGTTGTAGAGACAAAAGATTCAAGCATCGGTTAGGAAGATGTTTATCTCAAAATTTTGTTTATTATGCTATTAATGGTTTTGTTTATTAAAGAGTTACACTCTAATAAACAAAACATAAAAAAGGACAATTAGTATATCAAAAATTTTCAATCGCCTCAATATTTCAATTGATATGTGTCTCACAATTACGGTATCATTAGACATTTATGGAGTTACCAATAGTGGGTCAATTGGCTTATTTTTGCAGTTGTTTTTCAAATTCATACGTGGGGCAGTTGGTCTAGAAATATTTGACAGTTTATTTATGTTTTATTGATATAGTTATCAGTTATGTATTTATATATTGATATTCTTTACTATAGCTTAATCCAACAATTTATTTTCAATCAAGCAACCTTCATATTATTTACTTTGTTTTTATCAATTTTCATGGCTAAGATAAAGGTTTGTGTAATGCGAACTATGTGTACCTCAAATCAAAGATTCTTTGTTATACTATTCACCCTCGTCAAATGGTTTCTATGTTGTTACAATATTTTTTCTTGGATAGGATTATAATCCGGATCATCTAAAGTGTATCACACTTCGAGTTGTTGTAACGTTGTTGAAGATAAGAAGCTGAAGTTAAAGGTATTTCTTTTCAGTTTTTACTAATTAATTTGTTTTTAATGGCATGGTTTATATTATGTTACCGTACCAATCAAAACATCCATGTAGGTTGTAGCAATGTTTGGGCCATCATTCTAAATAGAATGTGTAATGTATGTCATACCAGTCAAAATAAATGCATAGTTGAGATAAAAGGTATTTGCTAAACTAAGTTTTTTTTTTCCTTTTTAGAATTACAAACTTATTAGTTATTTCTATAAGTTCTTTCTGATTTGAAAAAAATTATAAATTTTCTTGATACACTTGAGAACCAATTCTTTGTATTTTTGTCTAATGAATTATGTAAGGTTCTTCCACTAGCTAAGGGTCAAGAGTGTAAAGTAAGAAATTATCGTATAAGGAAATTGTCGAGATTGGTTGAGCGGGTAGTGATCGAGATGCCCAAAGTCAATGATTAATGTATAAGACCTCATAAATTAGTTTATTAAAACTTGTACAAACGTGTTTTAATCTTGAAATTTGTTCCATATCAAAGTTACTCTTTGACATGTTATCCAACCCCCATAACCCACTCATTATGGCACCTCTTAGAAGTAGCCCCGTAGTCATTTACAGTCATAATAAGTCGAACAAGTTATTTTTGGATTTATTAGACGATTGATGACTGTTGTCGAGTCAATCAAATATAATTATGAAAACTACCGTAAGCATGAGTTATTTTAAAAATGTACCATGTCCAAACTTGTGACCATCTTACACAAGTTTGTCAATGTGACATTCAAACTGACATTGACATAGAAGAGGTTATTTTAATATTAGACATGGTAAAGAATTTATGTTCATGTTAGACATGGTAAATGGTAAGAACTTATATATAAGGTGTTGTTTTCGAATTACTCCAAAGCTTATGTAAGGAAAAGGATGGTATTTAAATGGAGTTCCTTGGTTAAATTGGTCAGCTTATATGTAGTTTTGGTTGAAGGAAGTTTAGCTAAAAACATGTTAAAAAATCACTTGACATTGATTCAAATTCTTATAACGTCCTAAATTGTTTTATTTAAAATGTGTTTTCTGATCATTTAAATAATATGCTTTTTAATATTGTATATGGTATACATTAACTATTTACAAGATACAAATAAAATGTTTGTGCGCCCAAACCTGACCCATATTAAGTCGAACACACATATAGCTTGTCGATTAATTAGTGTTCTCTTTTTTAACCACTTCTTATTTGGTTTTGCAAGAAGCTATTATTAGGTAATGTAGGTTGGCGATTACTGTATATTGATGGGATGTTAAGAATTGTGAAAATACCCTAACAAGGAATTTTCCTAAACCGTGAGACAAATGATGTTTTCTTCGCTTTATTACTTAATTTGAAAGGAAGGTAAAATTTTCTACCTCACAGAAGATTATGGGAGTTGAATTTTATGAACTGATCATTTTTAAATTTAAAGTAGACGAGTTTTAAATTTTGTTTCTGAAGATAAATGAAGGCTGATTTTTAAGAAGGACTAATGCATGATAATGGGTTAATAGTTTTGAAATACATTAAGCTTTACATCAAAATCTATTGTATACATTGAATTTTCAAAAACTCTATTGTATTTATCAAACTTATACATACATTTATTGAATCTATCAGTTTACCTTTGAACCAGCTAACCAAAAATTTTATTTTTTTAATATCCTTTTAACAACATGTCATATGCCATGTCAAGAATTTACCCACAATTTTTTTTTCTTTGACTCAACTAATTCCATATTAACCATCTCTTCTCCAACTTTTTAAGTTTTGTTTTCATTATCACTAAAAAAAACCCAAATCCTTTTGTTTCACTTTCAGATCCAAAATTGCCATAATACGCGAAGTTACGAAATCAGCAGCTAGTGTGGCGCACTGGGACTGCAGTGCGTCGCACTGAGCTTATGACCAAAACATTGCGGCACACAGGGACATCAGTGCATCGCACTGTGTTTGTGACCGAGCCATTGCGTCGCAGTAGATGGCTACTGAGGCGCAGTAAGGCAACAGTGGCAGAATCTGACTTAGTTTTTACGTTTTAATGTCGATAAGTTAGTTTAAGTCTTATGTGAATATGTCCAGGTTGTTTTTTTTAAAGATAATTTGTATATTAGTCCATATTTGAATTTAGATAACTTATACAAATTCATACATATAGTAATTTCGAAAAATTTTACATGTTGTTTAGTCATTTTTTACTAAAAGTGTTATAGTGAGAATTTATATAGCTAACTTAGGTCAAAAGTCGAAAATGTCCAAGAATATGTTAAGAACCTTTTCGATAGAAATTTACTAATATTTCCTATATGAAGATTATCCGATTTTTACATAAGTTCATAATATGATATTTTTAGGTTAAGTTAGCTAATAACCTATTAATATGTTAATTACTTGTATAATATGTCAACTTTTACGTTTTCAACCATTTTAACCGTTTTAACTTTTATATTAGTTATTTAGGTGAATAATTTAGTGAAAATGAGAAACGAAAAAGGAAAGATTAAGAGATTATTAGGGAGTACCGAAGACCTCCGCAAAATCTACACAAATCTTGAAGTTTTCCTAGAAATGAGCTCCAAAAGCAGTAGAGTGGAGAATCAAGCTCCAAACATGAAACAACCACTTGTTAGGAAATTGAATTCAAAGTAAAGAAGAGTGTAAGAACAAGGTTTAAAAAGGTGAATTTGACTTACCAAATCTTCAAGAGGTGGAATCCTCCATATGTGACAACCGCAAATTTCGTAACACTTTTGTGTTTTATCACCTACCGTTATTTTTATTTATTTTATTTTGACCCTATTATTATTGGTATTTATTTTGTTCCACGCGATATTGGTTTAGTCGGGATTTAAATTATTGTTTCGTCCTTCGTGACGTAAACGTTATAGTACCAAAGTGCCTAGCAATTTTAAGTATTCTCGTAGGTTAATATGGTATTTTAAAGCCTTCGTCTTTTAGTAATTACAAAATTTACCCTCTAACTAAAAATCTATTACAAAGTTAGTCCTTTAACGAGAACTAACAGGTTCTGTTACAAATTCAGTCCTTTTAACGGACAAACTAACTGAGCAATTTTGGGCTAACCAAAACCACGACCGCGGCGCGCCCAAGGCACCGCGGCGCGGCGGTCTGCAGATCAGATATTGCCAAAAAACGTTGCTTTAATCCTTGAGATTCCACACCACATGCAATCACGTTGTTTCTGCCCAAAACCTTCCCAAATTAGTGTGAGATGAGTGAATTGTGGATCCGTGACCAATTCTAATCATCTCTCATACCACTTTTCATCCTCAAACCATTTTCAATCCATTTGGTCAAAAGTTGCATTTTTTTCTAACTCAAACTCTCTCTAGAATTCTTTCATTTCCAGGAATTTCTAGGGAGATAAACCACATTCAAGAGTGGTATTTGAGTTGAGAAAGATCAATTGAAGACATCCTTTGAATTCTACAACTTTCGGTAAGTAACCTTCTTTGAAAACCCATCTTTACATACTCTAGTTTCTTTACTTTGACACCAAGAGTTTACTAACCAAACTCTTGTGTTCTTGCAAGGAATTCATTCAACAAGGTTTCATTTCCGGATTGGTCTTGAGTTGGAAGATTTCTATTCTTGAGAATTCGGTAAGTAAGAACCTTGTCAATACTTATCTTTCAACTACTTTCTCCTTAAAATCCATTTCTAACATATTCATGTTCTTTCTTATTTGGAGTCTTTTTCTCCACATCTTCCTTGGAAGCTTTCTCCGGTTTATTCTTGGATTACAAGATTCTTACCGTTGAGAAACCGGTAAGTAATTTATTACAAACTTTCCTTCCCTTTTATCTCTAAAAGTCCATATCCTAACGGTTTTCCTTTTTCTTCTTATGTGGAGCTTGTTACTCTCCATAAACTCTTGAAGTCTTTTTCCGGCAAGAATCTCGAGCCTTGCTTACCATCCAAAAGACTTTCCGGTAATTTCATAATTTTTACTCTTCTTCACGTTTTCCTTTATTACATCACTTCTCACATAAAACTATCTTAAAAACTTATAAAAACGGTTAAAATGATTAATATGGTTAAAACCTAAAAGTTACTATAAAACTCTATAAGTTTACCATGTTAATAAGTTATTAGAAAACTTAACCGAAAATGTTACGTTACTCTATTATAAAACCGGATAATCACATATAGGATTATAAGTAAATTCCTATCGAAAATGTTCCAACACTTTCTTACACTTAGTGAACTTATAAATCTAAGTAATTTATACATAATCTATATTATAAACAAACTTAACAAAACTAAACTAAAATCTTGTAAAATAAGTATATGTATGAATATGGGTATTTTATATAAACTACTTATGAGTTATTTGACTAAATAACTTCAAATAACAATCTATAAATATTCACTTAAGACTTAATCTAAGTAATCGAAACTAAAACAACTTAGAACTAAAACTGAAATATTGGCTCTGGGCACCGAGCGCGCCGCGGTCAGCACCAGTCCCAGACCAGTAAGTTGTCGTTTCTTTTGTTGCGTATTTTGGACGATTTTTAAGTATACATAACCCTATTTTAGTATACGTAAAGTATTATACTCTGATAAACATATGTTTTGGACTCAAAACATAAAATTCAATCTTAAACAACATATCAATTACTATCATATTCGTTAAACGTCCGTTTTATCGTCAAATCGTTGTTTCTCCGAAAACGATCATATATTCGATTTTAAACCTAAATTTTTAAATAACTTTTATGAAACTGATCTCTAATCATATTTTACCCAAATATTCAAATTTACATCTTTAAAATATTCAAATTGTCAAAGGTTGACTTTCGTTGACTTTGACTTCCTTTCAAAACGGTTTACTTTAGTTGACTTTGACCAAGTCAACTATCTTTGATATTGAATTTGGTTGACTTTGACTTTAGTTGACTCTAACTTAGTTGATTTTGACCAAGGTTGACTTTGACTTCGGTTGACTTTGACTTTGGTTGACTTTGACTAAAACTAAAACTCCTTTCAATCGATATTCCTGGTAGTCACTTTAGGCTTGGAATATCATTCCTATCTAATCTTATTTATAAACCTAAACGATCAATATTTATAGAAGTCATTCTCGACTCGAAATATCAAATGTCTTTTATTCGTCATTTCGACGACTTTAACTCTATATATATTTTATTCGTCCGAACATTCCTAAACTTTATTTCATAATATAATACAACGTTAATCATTTAAGGCTAAACCTACTACTTATTAGAGATACTTAGACTTTTATATCTTTATGCTAGGGCACTTAGGCGGTGGGGTATTATTCTCCAGTTTGTGCCTACCCGACATACTTATCGCTGATTTGTGAGTTATTCGATGCCCTTTTACCGCGTTATAAATTTTACTTCGGGCATGATTAGCTTTAACTAAATTTTATATAGCTTGATTATGCATGTTTAGATTATGATGCCTTTAGATTTAGTGTACCTCACTTATACGGCCTTGGTGGTAGTATAAGGCCCTCGATTAAACACCTGTTAACTCTAGTTGAGCCATCGGTATTTATATATAGATCTATATGGGTTTTACAAACCCTCATCCCTCACTATGCGCAGGGGTGTTATTGCCGCTATGTTTATCTCGTAACTACCTTAGTTGGACACACTAAGGCAGAGGGTTATTATTGCCTTTACGTTGTTGCCTTTACATTACAGTACGGTTCAGGTGTAGATGAATATCTAAGGTTTATGCATATATCGTACATTGTTATAATTCAAGATATTATCCATTTATACTATTGATTTTTAACTATATTTCTAATGGGTCAAAACCTTCAAAATATTATGTTTTTATAAAAATACGAATAACCCACCAACTTTATGTTGACGTCGTATTTTTAACACTTTTCAGGAGGTTGAGTTTTGCATCGAACATGGAGTTACTATTTTTGCTTTCGATATTGTATGGACTTTCGAAGAGACTTAGCTAGACGTAGTTAGTTTCTATTTAGGCCATGTACTATTTTGTATTGTTTTATTTTGTATTGTTGTAACTCCTAAACTTCATTTAATGAAATCTTATTGTTATAGTATTTATTCGATGTAATACTTGGTCTTCTGATACCTAATATATTGTACACCTCGGGTTTCCGCCTGAGCGGGGTGTGACACCATACATATGAATAATATGTGGATGGAAGAGCGAGATGTGGTGGATGGTTTCCTTGCAAGAACATTAAAGTGTAGGTTAGAACTTTCTTGTAACAAAGTAGAAGAATCAAATGTAGAAAAGATGGAATTAAGAATAGAAAAGTTTACCAATTGATGTATGACCAAGAAGAAGATGTTGTATGATCTTTTCTAACACAAAAATCACTTTGGAATGTGATTAAAGTCTCAACAGAGTTTTGGAAATGGAGAGAACTTTGAGAAAGTTTGTGTTAAAGAAAAGATGAAAGAAAGTGAAATGAAGTTGAAAATGGTTAAAGATTGAAACATGGTATGAGAGATGATGCATGTGGTGTGAGCTCTCAAGGAAGCCAAAAAGCGTTTTTGTCTTGGGTTGTCTAGAGAACGGATGCGGCGCAGTCAAGGCTCAAGTCAGACCTCCGTTAATTGTCCGTTAAAAGGACTGAATTTGTAACGATTTAATGTCAGTCCCGTAAGGGCTAACTTTGTAAAATATTTTTAACGTTAATCTTTATCGTATAGACGAATACTTAACTACGAGAATACTTATATCTACTAGGCACTTAGGTAACTAACCGTTTTTGTCACGAAGGACAAAAACAATAAGTAATACAAAACCCGACCACATAAAAGTGTGATAAAATGAAATAACGAAATAACAACTGGGTCAAAACAAAATAACGATAAATAAAATACAATCAAAACACGGAAAGGTACCTCGAAATCGCAGTTGTCACAAGTGTTAGAAATTTAGTGTAACTAGAGAAATGGTTATGTGACTTGGAAACGGGTTAGGAGTGTACGGAGTGTACGCCCGTTAAGAAAATAACATCTCGGACCCAAAACCGGTATAAAGGACTACAACCTTTATGGTGGTAGATTTATAACCACCTCTTTTAAGACACAATTAATGGGGAGTTACAAACGTGTTAATGACAATTATGTTTTGGTCTTGTAACCGTTTGCCCATTAAATGAAAGATCATTATGGTCACTTAAAGCTTGTAACTCCTGTCATAATGGAGTAGCTTTATGACCATAATGTCTTGGTCTTGTAACCGCTAGGAGTTATGGACCATTATGATTATTTAATACCAATAATGTCCATTACATTTGGGTGCTCTATAAATAGAGAAGTTATTCATGAGAAAATACACACAAAACACGAAACACTCTCTAGCAAACGGGTTCTTGGTTTGTGCCAAAATCAAGAACATACTCTTATTCTTATCCCAAAACAAAGTTCGTGTAACCCAGGCATATAGGGTCGAATGGTTGTTTTCGGAAAGTGATACCACGATTGTAAGAGATATCCGGTCATTGAAATCTTTACCCGGTTACACAAAGGAAGCGAATCCACCAACAATCGAAAACAACAATCTTGTGTGATTTCAATGGCGGCTACGATGAAGCACATGATGACGAATTTCTCCAAACTTGATAAGTTTGAAGGAATTGATTTTCGGAGATGGAAAAAGAAGTTGCACTTCTTTCTCTCGAGCATGAGCGTGGTTTATGTATTGAGTACTCCTTGTCCTGACGATGGAGATGATGCTACCGTGGATGAGCTTCGTAGGAGAAGCAAGTGGGAGAATGACGATTACGTTTGTCGAGGTTTAATCCTCAACGGTATGGCTGATTCCCTTTTTAATATTTATTAAAACCATGAATCTGCTAAAGAAAATTGGGACTCTCTTGAGACCAAGTATATGTCTGAAGATGCTTCTAGTAAAAAGTTCCTTGTGAGTAATTTTAATAATTACAAGATGGTCGATTCTAGACCGGTCATGGAACAATACAATGAACTTCTTCGTATACCTGGTCAATTCACACAACATAACATGAACATGGACGAGGCCATTTCGGTTTCTAGTGTCATTGATAAACTCCCTCCTTCTTGGAAAGATTTTAAACATACTTTAAAACATAAGAAGGAAAATTTAACTCTTGTTGAGTTGGGCAGTCATTTGCGTATAGAGGAATCCCTCAGGGCGCAAGAAATTGACAAGCCAAAGAGCAACGAAGTTGCTGGTACCTCGTCGGTTAACATGGTGGAACATAAAAAATACGCCGGTTACAATGACAAGAAGGGAAAACGTAAACATCGTGATAACAACAAGGTTGATCCCAATAAGAAGTCAAAGTTGACTTGTTGGAAGTGTGGTAATTCTGGACACTTGAAAAGGGATTGTAAGGTTGTTAATGTTGGTAATAAAAATACCAATGGCACAAGCGGTTCGGGAAATGGTTTTAACAACCAAAAAACGAAAGGTCAGATTATGTTTAATGATTCACATCAGAATTATTATGTATCATATATATCTGAAGCTTATTTTGTGCAGGATGATGATGTTGCGTGGTGGGTTGATTTCGGGTTCTACTACCCATGTGTGCAAGGATAAATTTTGGTTCAAGACTTACGAGTCGGTGAATGATGGATCAATTCTTCATATGGGAAACGAGTCAACGACCCCTTTTCATGGAAGAGGATGTGTGGATCTAGAGTTTAGTTCGGGAAAAGTTATTTCTTTATTTGAAGTTTTGCATGTACCACAAATAAGGAAAAATCTAGTTTCTAGTAGTGTTTTGAATAATTGTGGTTACAAACAAGTAACTGAATCTGATAGATTTGTTTTGTCAAAACATGGTTTATTTATTGGTTTTGGGTATTTATGCAATCACATGTTTAGACTTAATATTAATCATGTTAATGTTAATTCTGCTTTTATGTCTACTTCTAGCTTAAATAATTCTAATCTTTGGCATGCTAGACTAGGACATGTACACTTTAAAAGAATGTTAGAAATGTCTAAAGATGGTTTAATATTGGCCTTTGATATTAACAATGAAAAGTGTAAAACATGTATGTTAACTAAGATCACAAAGCAACCATTTCAAAATGTAAAAAGAGATTCTGAAATGTTAGAATTAATTCATAGTGATTTATGTGATTTGCATGCAACTCCTACTTTAGGGAACAAGAAATATTTTGTGACTTTTATTGATGATGCTTCTAGGTTTTGCCATGTTTATTTGTTACATAGTAAAGATGAAGCATTAGATAAATTTAAAATATTTAAAACTGAAGTAGAATTGCAACAAAATGCTTTGATAAAAAGGCTACGAACGGATAGGGGAGGTGAATATATTGACCCCTCCTATTTCCAATCCGTAGGCATCATTCATGAAACCACTGCTCCTTATACACCACAACAAAATGGTGTATCTCAGAGGAAGAATAGAGTCCTTAAGGAAATGGTTAATTCCATGTTATCCTATTCTGGTTTGAGTGATGGATTTTGGGGGGAAGCTATGTTAACAGCTTGCTATTTGCTTAATAGGGTTCCTAACAAAAGGAACAAGATTACTCCTTATGAACTTTGGTACAAAAGGAAATCCAATTTGAACTATCTTCGAGTATGGGGTTGTCGGGCAGTTGTAAGACCCCCCGATCACAAGAAGAAAAGTTTGGGTGAAAGAGGTATAGATTGCATATTTATTGGATATAGCGAACATTCCAAGGCTTATAGGTTCTATGTCATGGAACATAATGAATTTGTCTCAATTAGCTCTATAATTGATTCAAGGGATGCAATCTTTGATGAGAATCGTGTCTCATCTATACCTAGACCAAAGGATATGGTTCAAACTCCAAGTGGAACCAATAAGGATAGTAATGATGAAGTCTCTGAAAGGGTTGATGATCAGCCAATTGAGCTTCGGAAAAGCAAAAGAGAAAGGAAACCTAAATCATTTGGACCTGATTATCAATTGTATCTAATTGAAGGTTCTAGGGATGATGTTTCTACCCAATATTCTTATTGTTTCATTGCTGAGGATGATCCTAAGACATTTGAAGAAGCAATGAGGTCTCAGGATGTTGCTTTCTGGAAAGAAGCAATAAATGATGAGATGGATTCCATCATGGGAAACAACACTTGGGTGTTGGTTGATCTACCAACTGCTTGCAAAACTTTGGGTTGCAAGTGGATCTTCAAAAAGAAGATGAGGGTGGATGAAACTATTGAAAAGTTCAAGGCAAGGTTGGTCATTCAAGGTTTTAGACAAAAGCCTGGGATTGACTATTTTGATACATATGCTCCAGTAGCTCGTATCTCGACCATTAGACTGTTGATTGCCTTAGCAGCAATTCACAATCTGGTTATTCACCAGATGGATGTGAAAACAACATTCTTGAATGGTGATTTGGAAGAGGAGGTTTACATGAACCAGCCTCAAGGTTTCATTATGCTTGGTAATGAAAGAAAGGTGTGCAAACTTGTTAAATCTTTATATGGATTGAAACAAGCACCCAAGCAATAAGGCGGGTACTGGAGTATTTGAAGAAAACTATAGATTATAGTTTATCTTATACTGGATTTCCTTCGGTGCTTGAAGGATACTCTGATGCGAGTTGGATAACCAATGTTGAAGATCATTCTTCAACAAGTGGTTGGGTGTTCTTGCTTGGGGGAGGTGCAATTTCATGGGCTTCCAAGAAGCAAACATGTATTACTAACTCAACAATGGAGTCTGAATTTATTGCTTTAGCTACTGTTGGTAAAGAAGCGGAATGGCTAAGGAACTTGATTTATGAGATTCCATTATGGCCTAAACCTATAGCACCCATGTCTATCCACTGTGATAGTGCTGCAACATTGGCAAAGGCTTATCGCCTTATGTACAATGGGAAGTCTAGACACTTAGGTGTCAGACATAACATGATTCGTGAACTTATCATGAATGGGGTGATTTCTATAGAGTTTGTGAGGTCACAACAAAATTTAGCTGATCACTTGACGAAAGGATTGACTAGAGACTTGGTTATTAAGTCTGTGAAAGGGATGGGTTTTAAGTCCACCTTAATTTCTGATTGTAAGACACCCAATTCCCTCCTAATATGAATTAGGAGCTGAATTCAATGTGGAAAGATTGCACTCGGAAATTGGAGCACATTGTTAATATATATCATCCCAAGGAATGTGCTCGGTCCCGCTGAGGATTAGGTTGAAGTAATACTTCTTAATAGTTTCTTTGGAAAAGTGCGAAAGCAGGTGCACGAGTGAAAGGAACTACCTATGTGAATGTGAAGTTTTGCCGCTTCAAGAAAGCTTTGGACTTTTAGCTTTGGATACATTCATGAATGGATATGGACACATGGCTTATATAGTGTCAGGATAGATTTAAAGTGTTTGAAAACTTGTGTGTATATTATCTTCAGTTATTCAAATGGGTTGAAGAGTTCAATTCTTAGAACACCCCGATTCTCGAATATTTGAAATGTGTAATGTACTAAGATGAAAATTCAATCTTCAAGACATTTTCATTTATGCATAAGTTTTGTTTTGTTTATTTATTTCATGAAAAGGAATTGCACTAAATTGGGGAGGGTTGTTAGTAATTTAGTGTAATTGGAGAAATGGTTATTTGACTTGGAAATGGGTTAGGAGTGTACGGAGTGTACGCCCGTTAAGACAATAACATCTCGGACCCAAAAGCGGTATAAAGGACTACAACCTTTATGGTGGTAGATTTATAACCACCTCTTTTAAGACACAATTAATGGGGAGTTACAAACGTATTAATGACAATTATGTTTTGGTCTTGTAACCGTTTGCCCATTAAATGAAAGATCATTATGGTCACTTAAAGCTTGTAACTCCTGTCATTATGGAGTAGCTTTATGACCATAATGTCTTGGTCTTGTAACCGCTAGGAGTTATGGACCATTATGGTTATTTAATACCAATAATGTCCATTTCATTTGGGTGCTCTATAAATAGAGAAGTTGTTATTCATGAGAAAATACACACAAAACACGAAACACTCTCTAGCAAACGGGTTCTTGGTTTGTGCCAAAATCAAGAACATACTCTTATTCTTATCCCAAAACAAAGTTCGTGTAACCCAGGCATATATAGTGTCAAATTGTTGTTTCCGGAAAGTGATACCACGATTGTAAAAGATATCCGGTCATTGAAATCTTTACCCGGTTACACAAAGGAAGCGAATCCACCAACAACAAGTACGTTCATATTGTTGACCTTGTATATCTAAGGGTGTTGTTCCTCGATAACCATAGGTCAAATACATTGCGTGAATCAATTTGCAAGCTCAAATATTTGAAATATTTGAATTTATCACCCTCAAAGATAGAAGTGTTACCAAAGTCAATTATTTATCTTCAAAACTTGCAAGATGTGTAAAGAATTCCGTAAATTGCCTCAAGGGATGAGATACATGAGGAATCTTCAACATCTTAACATCAAGCATTGCCGTTCACTCGAGTATTTGCCGGTTGGAATATTAAAAGGAGTAAATGGTCTTCGATTTACAGATTTCCAGTTGGTAAAAAGAAAAGGGGCTAAAATAGCGGAATTAGGGTATGTGCTTAATCTTGTTGAAGATACGTTGAAGATAAGTGGACCTGAGAATGTTGAAGGAGGTTTAAGGGAGGCCAAGAATGCCAATCTCAAATCGAAAACAAATCTCTTGAATTTGAGATTACACTGGGAGTACAATTATGCAGAAGATGTTGAACCGAAATGGATTGACCGTGATGAAGAGGTTCTGGAGGGATTGGAACCAAATCCAAGTCTGGAGGAGTTGGAAATTAATAGATGTAGGGGAAATAATATTTCTCCAAGCTGGATAGTAAATTTAAATAAGCGTTTGGTACTTGATTTAATTAAAAGAAATGAGCACCAAGACAACGATCCAGCCAACAAAACAACAATTAAGTCGGGACATATATATATATATATATATATATATATATATATATATATATATATATATATATATATATATATATATATATATATATATATATATATATATATAGACATTCAAGCCTTTTCATATTAGGGACTCTCCATTCATTCCTAAAATTTCTGCATTGAAGTTAATATATGTTAGGCGGTGTTACAGCTTATTTCCGTCAAATTACATAAGCGTTTGGTACTGGATTATGATGCCTTAACAACTAGTCAACTATTTTAGCATATTTAATCATATATCGTCTATTATGAAATGAAAAAAATAATACAGAAAGGGCTCGTCAGTGACAAGGGCAACTGGTTATTTTAAAAAGAGTTAATTACATAATTGGTCCCTGTGTTTGTTCCAAAACAACGGGTCCAGTCCCTGGGTCACAATTCGTTCGGGTCCAGTCCCTGGAGCCTATCTTTGGTTGCAAGTTTGGTCCCTCCCTCTAAAAATCGTTAAAAATTATCGTTAAATGTCCCATGTGACAGGCACGTGATGGGTAAAATAGACAATTCGCCTTTCTTTTTCCCCTTCATGTGTTCTTCCCCAAATCATCTCCAATCAATTTCCCCCAAATCAAAAACCCTAATTTCCCAATCACCACAATTTTAAATGATCTTCAAATGAGGTCACAAGCTCCCCAATTTTAATTGAATGTATATAAAGATGAAAGCTGATGGTGTCATAAATTCTGTCCTGCTAACTTCTGTTAACTCAGAATTGCGTACCTACAAAAAGAGTGGTCCTCGGGCTTTAAATATGGACACCTCTGACAAGTTAAGAAAGTGAGAAAATAAGAAGGATCCTTACATCAAGAATCTGAAGATTCTCGTTCTCTTGCTTGACCAGAAGCTTTTCATTAAACTGTTCAATAAAATCCACCTTCTTATTTCGATGAAGGAGATGATTGAAAGTTTTTAGAACAGTTCCATCTTCAATGGATAGAATTTTGAGAGGGACGTGACCACTAGCTATCAACAACATGATGCCGGGGCTGTTTCCAGAAAATGAAAAAAGAAACTATCATGAAGAGATTGTTCCAATTTTTCTGCAGCAGATGAAGGGGGAAATTAGGGTTTTTGATTTGGGGGAAATTGATTGGAGATGATTTGGGGAAGAAACATGAAGGGGGAAAAAGAAATGCGAATTGTCTATTTTACCCATCACGTGCCTGTCACATGGGACATTTAACGATAATTTTTAACGATTGTTAGAGGGAGGGACCAAACGTGCAACCAAAGATAGGCTCCAGGGACTGGACCCGAACGAATTGTGACCCAGGGACTGGACCCGTTGTTTTGGAACAAACACAGGGACCAATTATGTAATTAACTCTTTTAAAAATAAGAAGTGTGAAGATGCTAGGCAATGGCATCCAGTGAAAACAATTGTAATACGACATGAATATATATTATTCTAAACAAAGTGAAGTATGAACAATTGAGCTACAACCCAACTTGTAATAAACAAATGCACTATATATTTGTCGATACTGCAGTTTGAACCAGCTGAAAAACTTTCATAAACAGAGTTAACACATCTTAATCGAAGAGCATAGTTATAAATGATATTATAATAAAAACAATGCGACTTAATTAGCTTATCTTTATTATAATAAATTAAGATGCTCTAGTATTATAATAAACATCTTCATTTAATTTATTATCATTTAGTTTGTAAAAGAAATCTCAAAGTTTCAATCTCATTCACTTCTTTCAATTTTATTCTACTGAAAAAATTAACTTCATCATTTTGCATTTTTTTGTATTAAGTTTGTAAAAGAGTCATGGGAGATGCGCTTGTTTCTGTCCTTGTGAGTGAGATGCTAGGAAGACTGACTTCTGTGGCTATCAAAGAATTTGGTCTAGTGTGGAGGTTCAATGAAGATGTTTCGACTCTCAAGGATTATTTCAAACAAATCCAAGCTGTTATTCAGGATGCCGAAAAGAAACGCTTTAAGGAAGCGAGTGTGGAGTTATGGCTTAAGAGACTCAGATCTGAATCGTTGAAGATGGAAAATGTTTTTGACGAGATATCAACTGAAGTTATGCTACGAAAGCTACACAAAGAACTAGGCATCAAATACAGCGTAAGAGCCTTCTTCTCCTCTTATCATAATAAGCTTATTTTCCGTTCTAGGATGGCTCACAAAGTTAAAGCTATAAGAAAAAAGATAGCTGACATTGCAGCCCAAAGATATGAGTTAAATTTGACTCTAGCTAATGGTATCATAAACGTAGATGTAGATGTCGGAGTTTGGGGTGAGATGCCAAACAGGGAAACTAGCTCCCTTGTGCATTCATCAACCATCTTCGGAAGAAATGAAGAGATGAAGATGCTAGTTGAAAAGATATGTAACATAGATATAGTAGGAGGCATATATCACTCTAATAATGTAAGGGTGTGTTCTATTTGGGGAATGGGGGGGTTGGGAAAGACTACTTTAGCTCAATTAGTCTATAATCATGAAAACGTAAATGAACATTTCAAGTTAAAATGTTGGAGTTATGTCTCAGAGAAGTTCCACGTTAAGGAGTTAATAAGAGGAATCATAGAGTCCATAGATAAAAGTGAATGTAGACTTTCACAGCTAGACGATTTGCAACGAAGCCTTCAAGAGAAGTTAATGGGAAAGAGATTTTTGGTTGTATTAGATGATGTTTGGATCGAGGAAAGTGAAAAGAGCGAGTGGGACAAATTATGTAGTACACTTAGTTGTGGTGCAGAAGGTAGCATCAACAAGTCGAATGATGGTTCAGGTTCCCGATTTCCAGCACGAACTTGGATGTTTATCAAAAGATGATTCATGGTCATTGTTTGAGAAGCTTGCATTTGCCGAGGGGAGGGAGGGGGGAAATAGAAGGGGGCTCGAGCCTATCGGAAGGGAAATAGTCAAGAAATGTAAAGGATTGCCTCTAGCGGTGAAGACTTTGGGTGGCTTGATGTGGTCTAAAAGCAGTACAAGCGATTGGGAACATGTGATGAGCAGCAACATATGGGAGTTGCAAGATAATAACATCTTACCTGCTCTGAAGCTAAGCTTCGATAATTTGCCCCCACATATAAAGAGATGTTTTGCTTATTGTTGTTTGTTTTCCAAAGGTTATGAAATGAAAAAGGATTTATTGATACAATTGTGGATGGCAAATGGGTTTATTCCACCTACAGGAGAAGTAGATTGGTATGTGCTTGGGGAAGAAATATATAATTGTTTGGTTTGGAGGTCTTTCTTTCAGGTTATTGGTGGGGAATATAAAATGCATGATCCTATGCATGACCTTGCACAATATGTGATGAGAGATGATTGCTTGGTTATAGAACCTGGTAAGAACCCGATAACTCCAGAAGATGTGCTTCATTTGAGTTCATCACGTTCGGATTATGTCTTTTCCGACGAGGATTTGGAAAAGCTAAAATCATTACGGTCAGTAATCATGTTAAAGGCATATGATTATAAAGGTAGTATTAGTCGTATTTTTGACCTTGTGTATCTAAGGGTGTTATACATGGATGCAATTAGATTATCGCCATTGCCCGAATCAATTGGTAAACTCAAATATTTGAAGTATTTGAACTTATCATATTCATATGAAATAACAGAGTTGCCAGATTCAATTATTTATCTCCAAAACTTGCGAGTGTTAATTATGGAAATGTGTGTGAGGTTAATTAAGTTGCCAGAAGGGATGAGATACATGAGGAATATTCAACATCTCAACATCAAGGGTTGCCCTTCACTCGAGTATTTTCCGGTTGGAATATTAAAAGGAGTAAATGGTGTTCGATTTACAGATTTTCCAGTTGGTAAAAATAAAGGGGCTAAAATAGGGGAATTGGGGGATGTGATTAATCTTGTTGAAGATGGGTTGTGGATTAGAGGACTAGACAATGTTGAAGGAGGTTTAAGGGAGGCCAAGAATGCCAATCTCAAATCAAAAACAAATCTCTTGAATTTGAGATTATACTATGATTACTATGGTTATGAAGATGTTGAACCGGAAAGGATTGCGGGTGATGAAGAGGTTCTCGAGGGATTGGAACCAAATCCAAGTCTCAAGGAGTTGGAAATAAAAGGATGTAGGGGACAGACCGACATAATATTTCTCCAAGCTGGATAGTCAATTTAAATAATTTAGTCAAAATTAAATTTAGTTGGTGTAGTAACTGTGAAAATATTCCACCACTTGGGAAATTACCCGGCCTTAGGGTTCTAGAATTGACCGATATGAAATCTTTAAAGTGTTTCCATGAAGAGGACTACAACACAAGCAAGTCAAGGGACTATAAATTTCCTGTTTTACAAGAGTTACATATAGGCTATTGTGAAAGTTTGGTTTCTTTGCCTAGTTACTTTCCAAAACTCAACAGGTTGCTTATAACTAATTGTGAGTGTCTGCTCTCTTTACCCGTTGAGATTCAAAGTTTCAAGGATCTCAATGAACTTGAGATAAAGAGATGTGAAAATCTAAGAAGAAGGTATGAGGAAGAAATGGGTGTAGATTGGCCTAAAATTTCTCACATTCCATATATCACCATTGAAAAGGTAACATTCTATCTCCATCTATTTTTAATGCCCGTCAACTGTTTGATTAAATGCTTGTCAATCAGATGTCTGTTTTTTTTTTTTATTATCGTGATTGATTATTTAGTTTTTTATCCGTTACGAATGTAAAAATCTAAGCAGAAAAAGATGGGTGTACATTGCAATGTTTACCAACTTTTGATTAACTACTTGTCACTCGGATGTTATTTTGTTGAGTCTTCATAAAAAAAAATACATATGAGAATTCTTACTTGATGATTTAGTTATGATAATTGTGAAATGAAAATATGTACAGCAGCTCTATAAGCTTTTCTTATCATTTGCATTTTTAATATTAAGACATGTAGTAGTAAGAAGATTAAAATGCATACAAAATTTGAGTTATTTGTTGCTAATCATATGAATTACTTGGTTTCATTTTGATTTATTAGATTCATGTGGAGTTTGCAGGAAGGTAACAGTAATTCATTGTTTGTTTATTTTTGTTAGTGAGTACAAGTAAAAAGTGAAGGCGTAATGGTTGGTGTGATTACTTGAGCATGGTGCTTCACCTCATGTTTCAACGACGCCTGCAGATGTGCTCAATTTGCGTAATTTCATATCATGTGTGGTCCCCTGGTTGTGTTTATAGTTGTTGTGTGAAAGTTTCTTTATTAAATAATATATGTTTTACTGATTAATCATCTTATGATTGTGTTTGTTATTTGAGTGTTTGATTAAGGAATAAGAACAATGCAATGTGTTTGTATATATTGAAAGCTTAACTTCTCTTATTCCGTTTCCTTCAAACATCGTTTATGATCATGCTATAAGGATGGTTTAAACATCCTTCGCGCTAGTGGCGTCAGTTCAACCGACGTCACAAACTTTAACATGTCCCATTGGCACAAGCCTAAACATGTCCCATTTCCTTTGCTTTAGCCCTTAATATGTGTTTCTGAACCTTCCTTGTAGTGTTCTTCGACGGCATTTTAGCACGAACTTCATTATTTCATATGCAATTTTTCTCTCATCCGACTTTTTTTTATATCTTCCTTTACAAGGTCATAAGAGCACATGTTGTTACACCCCATCCATCATCAGGTCTTGCCACCACTGATGCCTCGGAAATTGATGGATGCTGATATAAATATTCTCGACCTCTACACTGCTAATGCTCTCACTTCCGGATATTGTAGTATATTATTTTGAGATTATTTTGAATAGACAAAAAAAGTACATATAAATTTGTCTCATTTGAGGAGGTCGAGCACCCTCTGCCACCTTGTCTCCGCCCCTATATATACTTGTCCTTTACCTTAAATTTCAATTCCTTTTTAAACCTTTTCTAGAAATTCTTACTATATATAAGATACAATTCCCTTATGAGATTAGTATACACATACATACTTAAAGATAAAAATAACTTGTTAGTCATTGGTTCAAATCTTATATTTTTGGGTCTTTTAAGCGACATCATATATATTAATCTCGAGGTCCGAAAGAGGGCATGTCTTGTTGCAATATCTTATCATATGCATACTTATTGCTCTGTCTGAATACTTTTAGTTGAAGTGAACAAAGAAATGATGAAAGTGAGTATAAATGTATCAGTGAAAATAATGAAAAGGGGATGTTGACTTGAAAGCAGCCATCAAAACTAGGAGCAATATTAACAATCAATAAAAATACAATCATGTTTTTTTGCTATATGTTTTACTATAAAGTTAAAGGCTTTGTGTCACACCCCGCTGCGGAAACCCGAGGTGTACAGTAAATACAATATCATAGATTCAAAGGTTACAAACAAAATAAGATAAACATTACATTCATCACATAGATAAATAATATATGAATAAGTTTACATAAATCGAATAAATTCTCAAAATACGACTACAAAGTTGGATACAAGGGGAACTAATACAAATAATGAAATGAGTTCCAAAACAAATATCCACGTAGCCACGCAAGCAAATCGTCATAATCTGCAACCTAAAATCTCTGAAAAGCGTTAATATAAGACGTCAACATAAAGTTGGTGGGTTATTCGCATAATCATAAAATCATAAGTATAAAACGGTTTCGATAAGTTTTGACCCATAAATGAAGTGTATAAAATCGTTTATAATTAATATTTTGAAATCATAAGTGATTCGTATAAAATCGTTCATAAAAATAACGTTTCAATATCATACGCAAATAGATGCATGCAATGGCCTTAGATATATAATACAACCTCATCCATAACAATACTCGACAACTACCCCACCATAGTGCATCAAACTAAGGTTATACTACGAAATAACACGGTCATAACATCTACTAACTTGACAGAGCAACATCATCATCATAGAGTTAGTGGTGAGAGTTTGTTAACTCATATAGATCTATATATACTGTTGGGGTGAGAAATTGACTGGATGAAGCTATGGAGTCTGGAATAGTGGAATAAATAAAGATGTTTTTAGTTCGTGGAGGGTCCGAACTAAAAACATGAATAATCCGAAATGAAGATTTCAGTTCGGGGAACATGTTAGTTCAGATACTCCGAACTGAATTAAAGCTGAAGAATAACTTAAGTCAACACTGGTCAACATTGAAGATATTAGTTCGTGGATGAAGACTTTGACTCCGAATTGAAGTGAACTTCCTAAGAACTAAAATTAAGATGTAGACTTGATGTATAATTTAATTTGTGTGTTTAGATTTTGTCTATAAATAGAGTGATAGAATGTTAGATTTGGTTGTCTTTGAACCCGGACTCTCCATGAGTACCGTTGAGCTTGATCATGTCAGTTGTAACAGCTCGATCTAAAACAATTTCACTCTATCAATGAAATCCTAAACAGTTTATGCATATTGTTCTATCAGTTCTTTCAATTTCAGTTTTAGCTTCAGTTTTCCTTTTTGATTCTACTCAGGTCATCAGATTTCGCATCATGACCTGTTTCAATTCGATTCACTGAGTGTAGAGAGAAATTCAGGACCTGTCAATTGGTATCAAAGCCAGACAAATCAATTGGCTGAATTCAATTGAGTCTGGTTCATCGATTTGACTTGATTCGAAAAAATTAGGTCAAACTATCAGTGCATGTTTGAATCGAAGGAGTTTGAAGTGAAAGTGAAAAACTTTATTGAAGAATTTGTGAAGATTTCAAGTGTTTCTGGTGGATCTGCAGTTACATATATCAATTCAAATATCGTTGGTAAATGAAGTGAAAACACGAGTGATCAATTTGAGAAAGAGGTGTGATGTGGTGCTTCTGATCTGAGATCAGGATTGACAAATCAAGATGTTCAACTGATAGTGAAGACAATTGAAACTGTCAATGATCAAACAGATATACAAATGATGAAAGAATGAAGACTACATGTTTATCTGAGAGTGATTAATGTGACAACCGCGAATTTCCGAGGTAAATTTACGTCATTTATTCTATTAACAGTTTGTTTTCGTTATTCGTTTTGACCCTATTGACTAAAACATGTTCAAATTATATTATTTCAAAACACTTTTCAATAGATACAAAATTTACACTATTTTCTGTCTAATTTTGTTTTCAAATTTTTGTTTGTTTGAATGGAGTGTTTGTTTCGACTTATGTATAAAGCTTATATATTTATATTTTGAAAAGTTTATAATTCCATTTTGTCCACGTATTAGCTTTTAGTTTATAACCTTAAATAGTCATAAACGTGACTTGATAAGTAACAAACCCCGAAAAACACTCATAATAATTAGACCAACTGACACAATCAGTTTTATCAATTAAATATCACATCAACATACATTAAACCGACTAAAAATTAACAAAATTCTGTTAACAACAATCTTTTTTTTTTTTTTATTTTTTTTTTTTTATTCTACATATTATTTGTTTGCTTTTTTTTGTTTTTTTTTTTTCACATAAAACACATATTCAAAAATTGTTTTTAAATAATATGAGCCTACGGTCAATGGGGGTTTGTCCCATTGGTAGGAGGTTGTACTCCCCTAGGGGAGGTCTCGGGTTCGAGCCTCCCCTGGGTTCACTCCTTAGGTGGTTGTTAGGTAAGTACTTAGGGGGTGTTTGTGTAAGCTTATAGATAACTAACTTTGGTGTAAGGTTCGTAGGTCGCATACTGCCGTAAATGGATGTCACTGTGGCCCCGAATCACTAACTTTGCCGTTCAAAAAAAAAATAATATGAGCCTACGAATTTTAGTATCAAATGCTTTGTTTCAACACATGATGGCACTTATTTGGTTATGTCGACCATTGAAGCAACCGGTTGTTTTCTTCCTAACATCGACAATATCAACATCGGCAGCATCCCCATCAAACTATTATTCATCCATAAAAAATGCATCTTCTCCCCAAAAAGCATTACAAATTTACCAACATATGCGTGCTGAATCAATCCCTGTGGACAGTTTCATTGTCCTCTACACGCTTACAGCATCGACCCATTTGCGCAACCTCGCTATTCATCGTCATCTTCATGCCCATATCTTCAGACTCGGGTTCACGTCAAACGTTTACATCATCTCATCTTTGTTGCATGGCTACTCGCATGCATGTTTCCATGATGCACGTGTCTTGTTTGATGAAATGCACGAGAGAACTAGTGTAACTTGGAATACCATGATTACTGGTTTCTCTAGAGCCGGGAATGTAGAAAAGGCGAGGTCGTTGTTTGATGAAATGCCTTTGAGGAATATTGCTTCTTGGTCTGCGATGATTTCAGCCTATGTTAATAATTGTCATTATCGTAAGAAAGGACTTGAACTCTTTTACAGGATGTTGATAGACGAGAAGCTAAAACCCGATGAATACACTTTGTCTGCTATCTTGGGAGTTTGTGGACGAATGGGTACAGTTGGGTTGGTCTTAGGGAAGTCTATTCATGTGTTTATGATAAGGAACGAATGGGACCTCAATGTGGAACTTGGGACGGCTTTAGTCGATATGTATGCAAAATGTGGATTCTTGAAGATTGCTATGGTGGTGTTTGACATGATGCGAGATACAAATGTTGTTTCTTGGACAACATTAATTTGTGGGGCCGCACAACACGGGTACATTACTGAAGCAAGAAGTGTGTTTGAGAAAATGCAAAAAATGGGAGTTAAACCCAACGAATTCACTTTTACATGCGTTTTAAGTGCTTGTGTGCAAGCAGGGTTGGTTGAAGAGGGACGTGAATACTTTAACATGATAGAGGAAAATGGGTTGAAGCCGAAAGTTCATCATTACTGTTGTATGGTTGATTTGTTTGGTAAGGCGGGATATCTAGAAGATGCATATGACGTTATAATGAGAATAGAGCCGGAGATAATTAATATGAACGTTTGGGGATCTTTTCTTAATTCTTGTAAGGTACAAGGTAATTTTAAGATGGCGGAAAGGGTGATTAATAGAGTGATAGAGATGTTGAAGCCAGAGAAAGACGGAGGTGTTTATACTCTTATCGCTGATTTGTTTGTGATGGGCAAGAAGTTTAATGACGCTGAAACGATGAGAAAGTTAATTGTCAGCCAGAATGTTAAGAAGGCAAGAGGAACGAGTTCGTGTTAAAGCTCCGGAGGACACCTTTATAAATCCTCTCATTAGTATATTCTGCCTTCCTCCTTAGTTTCAATAACTTTTTTTTTCTCTCTTTTTACATCGGTTCCCAAGCAGAGTTCATCGGTATTTTCTGGCAAGTGGGTCAATGGAGGTACCCTTTTCGGGTAGATTTGCATAGGGTCAGAAAGTTGTGAGGTCGTGGTTCAGTTTCATCATGTTTTGGTTCATATCAATAGTGTTGTTCTGTTGGAGTGTCGATGTTCAGATTCATCATGTTTTGGTTCTTATCAATGGTGTTGTTCAGACATTTGTGTCGTGTTCAGATTCGTGGTTTAGTGTCGTAGTTCATGATTCAGATCAATATTTGGTTCAGACAAGTGTGTCGGGTTTATATCAGTGGTTTTGTAGCCGACAATGGTGTGAGAATGGTGGTTTGTGGTTCATATCGAGGTCTAGTGGTCTGTTGTTTAGATCGGTGAGGTCTAGTGGTTCAGACAGTTTTGATCATGTGACCCGTCGTTTTGATCAGGTCTTGTGGCAGTCGTGCTTTCACTAGTAATTTCTCTAACAATTTGTCATACATCTTCGACATGCCACCGTTCGGTATAAATGTATGGCCGAAATTGTTTGATTTGAGGTTTCAGTGGGTTTTAAAGTTAGTTGTTTGGGTCATGGTCGGGTTTTAACCCAAATCCATACTTTATATCGAATGATTGCCCTTTTAATGGTGAGACGTGTATTGTGTTCGGATGACGGATTTTTTACTTTGATTGTTAGATTGTCGCAATAGTAATTCTTAGGTTCTTTAAAGTTTAGGAATGTTTGGTCGGATGTATTATTGTGTGTTGTTGTAATCTTTAAGGTCATGGTAGCTTGGGGTCGTGTAGTTAAATTACCGTTTGTATCTTCTAGCTTCTTACTAGCTTTATTATCTATATATATTATTCTGCCTTTCAGAAAAAAAAAAAAAAAACTCCGGAGACAAGTTTGATGTATATTTTATGTTGATATTTTCTAATTTTTTGTTTTTCTAATTAATGTAGTTTTCAAGTTTTAATGAAATAAAATTTCATTTCACTATTATGAAAATTAAAAAATAATCAAAAAGATAGCCAGAGTAATCGGGGACTATAAAGACGAATCGTAGTGCATCACTCGTTCAGAAGAGGAAATGATGCGACGCTAATGTGACAATCAGGTATCGTTAGAGATAAGTTGAGTTGTCCACGACAGATGCAAACATACAATCGATTAGAATGCCTACCGATACAAGTACGAAATATCAAAACAAGTAGTATCGAAACCGACCTTAACTGAGAGAAGAGAACATGGATACATGACCACTTTTTACAAATAAAACACTTATACACACACCTATCCCACATCGCCTAGAGAAAAGATTTTATTGCTGTTTATAATCCTTGATCAAACATAGTTTCTTGTTGGACTTGGTGACTCAAGTCTGTGACCCAAGTGGGGGCATTAAGATGGGGATGTTAATGTTTAACTAAAGGAAGATCAAATTCAAGTTCGTAGTCGTTGTTGCACCATGGGTCAAGCATATTCCATCCAACGAGGACCTTTGGTGAAGTCTGCAGCTGTTGACTTCTCAGAGCAGCAGCCAACAGCTCACGAACTTGAAGTTAATCTTTCTTCGTCTTGGTTAAACTCCTTCAACCCCTACTCCCATCTTTTTCAAACTATGTAATCAGAGCGTGATTAACCGAGCTTCATGGTCTAGTGTAATAAGAACGTGATTAACCGAGCTTCATGGTCTAGGCAATGGCTCAGTAGAGGATCGTTGTCAACTCATGTAATGGGTCTGGCATGGTTACATGATTGTCTGATAGTCAAATCCATCTTTTAAATCATTGATGGAAACCCCTCGGCTAAAGAACACTTTCAAAGTGGAAGGAAGACATGGGAATCCTTCCTTACTATTTGTCGGAAAACGGAACATGTTTGACATACGAATTAATGAGGTCCTTATTAAGCAAAGAAACTTCCTTCTATGAAACTGTTATCAAGATACATGTACAAACTTTGATACACATTTAACGATGGTTATGTCTGCTGAAACATATTTAACGCCCATAAGACCCAATAAAACCTTCGTTATCTCACATATTTCAGTTTCACAATTAAAGGTCACTCCCAACAAATTTTCTGAAATGTACAAAGATAGTATGAAATGTAGAATCTTCATTATTGGCAAATATACGTATGTTGTTGAGAGTGTCTTCAGAAATTTCCATTTTCATAATTGTTGCATTCAAGTCGTACACCTATAAGATTTTTTCCATTCTTCGAACTCTGATATTATATGATGAGGAAGATGATTATTTACGGATTATAATCGACTCAAAGAGGTCAATATGTGATATTGGAACATACTTGAGATGAGATTAGTGTCACGGAGTAACATCAAAAACCAATCAGGGATCGTTGAACTGAAGAAATCATGGCAGCAAATATAGTATACTCCTGTTGTCCGCTCCAGTTCAGACAGATCTCCTCCAATTACTTGTTCCTCATTCGTGTAATTTTTAAAGTTTTCCCACTCTACTTCACCATCCATATACACAATGCTGGCTAACCATCAAAGCATTGCCCAAACTGATTCACACATTGATTTCATCACCAGAGTCTAATATGTCTCCAACTAGCCAATCACTTAACGATACAATATCTTCATCATCTCTTGGTTCGCAATAGTTCTCAGGATACCAAGGCACACGCAACAGGATACAAAGTCCTGAACTCAACGGGTTGTAAGAAACATAACACGGCTTAATTCTCAAGTCCTAAACATACAACATTTACTGTTAAATCCAACACTTTTGTTAAAATGGTGGTTTTTTAACCACTTGTGACATGTTATCGCCATCTAAGTTAAGAAGATATTAAAGTATAGCTGCTGTAAGTTTAGGATTTAAAATATAATTTGTTTAAACATTAGAGGTTAAAAACATTGTCAAAAGAGTTACGATTAAAACGATAACCGATTAAAAGTTCAAATATAAAAATATTGTCAAATTTTAACTGTAAATTATATTCGAATAGAGGGAAAATATAAACATCAAGTCGTTGTAGTATAGTGGTAAGTATTCCCGCCTGTCACGCGGGTGACCCGGGTTCGATCCCCGGCAGCGGCGTATTATTATTTTTAGTTGAATAAAGTTATATAATTTACATTTTTTTAGAACAATTTACAACTAAATTTACCACTACGATGAAGAACATCAACACAAACGGCCAACTGGATACATATATAAAGTAATGTTATGCACCGAAGAAGCGAAACAAACATACTAGTATATTGAAGATTTGAAGTTGTACAATACAAACAATTCCGTGGCAGTAGTGAAATGCCGAAAAGTACACAAATAAGGAAGAAAAAAAAGATGGTACATTATATATAGCTTGAGGGGGGTGTAACAAAAGAGCCTTTGGACGGACCTTATTTTTTACACCTACATCATCACAGCAACCCCACCCCCTTTCTCATCTATAAATCTTTCTAACGGAATCGTGTCAAACAAGTAACAAAGATCTTAGGAGGATCCGGACTAATCTTCTTTCTTACTATCTAGCTTCCATCTTCATTATCAATAGCAGTGATAAAAGCAGGAAAACAGACCTCCTCGAGGGCTGTTTTCCATGGGCGTTTTTGGTGTTTCGTCTGATTCGTCCTTTTCCCCGATTAATGTGCTTGTACCAGGAGAGTCGGGTGTAAAGACAGCGTTTTGGGAAGTAAATATTCGAGGTGGGATAGCTGTGGGTCCAGGAAGTGAGTTGTTTGATAAGTAATGAAGGAGCATTTTTATTATTTGAGTGAAGTTAGGGCGGGCACTTGGATCCTCCTTCCAACAAGATGTCACGATTAAAGCCAAATCCTCGGGTAGGTCATCAGCACTCGGTCTCACGTTCTGTGAAACAAAATCAAGAAACAGAAAATTCATGAACATAAAATAACGTGTAGGGACTTATTTGTAACCCGATTATAGCTAAGGTTAGTTAGCCTTAAGATCTATAAATATAGATCCTTATATCGTTGTAAATATATGTCTATTACGAAACCCTAATTCTAATAGATTGAGGTTGTTGGTGAATATCTTGTGTTTTTACTGTTTATTCATATTCATTACTTGTTAATTACTCTCTTGTAATATCAAAGTGTTGATCCGCTGCAACTTTTTTGATAAAGATAGATCTAAACGTTTGTTTTATACAAACCTAATTCGAGAGATCCTAACATAAATCATCACAATCAGTCCATTACCAAACAAATGGTAAAGTTATTAGCCACTCATGTTCATACGAAAGTAAACTAATATAGAAAAAGTAGACATAATACCAAATAGTCAATAAAGTAACGTAAGAATTGGGTAAAATGTTAATATTGAAGATAAGACTCCAAAATTATGCTTCAAAATCTCCTTGCAGCTCCTAAACCGAATGTTGAACTCCAAAATCAAATTTCAAAAGCTGAAAAATAATTGTGAAGCTTCGGTTTGTATTTATAGGAAGGAATCCGGATTGCAATAAAACTATCCACTGCGTCGAACCACGTTGGTTACTGCGTCGCACTGCTTTAATTCCAGAACTTTCTAACCATTGACTTTCGTTGACTGCGTCGCACCACCCTACCCAATGCGTCGCATCTCTTAACAGAAGACAAAATTTCGTATTTTCGCTCTTTTACTTCCATTTCTCGACCAATCTTCCGCTTCTTGATCATATTAACCTGTAACTAGAATAAAACACTTTTCACAAGGTTAAATGCAAAAACATATCCTATCCATCATGTTTCATTACGAAAATCGACCGAATATCGCATATAAATATGTGTATAAATCTGCGTTATCAGAGAGGTTAAGGCGTTAAGCGTACCGCAAGGTTGAAAATCGAGTGGGCTACCGAAGTCCAAATTCTCTATGACAGTAGTTCCAAGACTTGGGTCGCTAGAAGGTCATGCAATATCGATGGTACTCTCATTCTTAAAGCGTTGCGGGATAATGAAAGAATGACGAGGCGTGACAATTTCTCGAGTGGGGAGAAATTATTATATGCAGATGATTCTGACAGATGACGAGGCTTTAACCGAGGTAGTTCAAGTGGCCGTTCAAAGTCTCGAGTGCGAGGAGATCGAGACATGAGTAATGTCGAGTGTTACTATTGCAGGGAGAAATGTCATATGTAGATTCGTTGCCCTCAATTTCGTGAAGATTTGAAGAGCTCACGAGGTTCGAAGTGAAAGGTTAAGGGTGATGATGGTGAGGCGAATGTGGTTGCTAATTATGATGATGAGTTTATGTTGACAGAAACTCCAAGCAAAGAAATTTTGAAAATAGAAAAACCAAAGTGGGTGTTAGATTCTGCAACGTCATCACATTTGCATTGATCGGACAATATTTGAAATATTGAACGGTAAGGGACAATTTGGTGAGATCAAAGTAGGTAACAAGAAAATTATCAAGCTTCATGATGGAAGTGTGAGAACTGCTTTGAATGTGAAGTATGTTTCGGGTGAGACTAGGAATATTCGACGTCTCGTGATTACCGTTATGTTGGAAGAAAAGATATTTGC
This sequence comes from Senecio squalidus, assembly GCA_910822075.1. NCBI lineage: Eukaryota > Viridiplantae > Streptophyta > Magnoliopsida > Asterales > Asteraceae > Senecio > Senecio squalidus. The sequence continues at coordinate 60,788,925 of CAJVGC010000001.1, read as the reverse complement.
AAAGTTCACAAAAGAGATAAACTAGTTCTTCGAGGATGGAAAAATTCGAAGAATCTATGTTTCTTTTAGGGGGAATCTTTGCAAGGAGAGGCTAATGGCGAAAGCAATAAAGAGAAAAAGAAGAACGAGAAAATGGTGCATTTCTCTAATAAAGATGAAGTTTTAGAGAATTTGAGTCAACGGAGGATTTCTTAATGTTTGACTTAATTTCCTAAAAAAGAGTAATTCAAGCCTTGGAGAGCAAGGTTTGTAATTCATTAATCTTATAGTAAGTTCTTCGTTTCTGGATTAACCTTGAGGAGGTGAGCCACCGAAATCGTTGTGTTGTGTTTGATTTTTCTGTTTATGTTTATTGGTTATTGTCGTGGTGTTGATTCTACTTGTGGTGATCGATCCCAACAATGAGGTGGGACTTGTGTGATTATGCTCCACCACCATTGACAAGAACTAAGACGGAGAGTTGGCACATGATCATACCTCATACAAATGCATATGTTTATAAATATGCCACATTCCGTTCAATATTTAAAAGCAAGCCCTTCTTTTATCAGAAAAGACAAAACATGACAGTGGCACTGTGTCCTCACTTTGCGTTTTGAACACGCATTCAAAAGCAACAATGGATGGACTTCCTTGGATTTCCCAAAAAGGCAAAAAACAATGTAGATGATTTGCAAACTTAAATTTTAAAAACCCTAGATGTTTAAAATATGATATGGAGGCGAAGATGATGGAAGTAGCTGGAAACTTAGGAAGGGGTCAAACGGATGTGGTCAAGGATAATGTTCGAGACGGTGGTTAGGGGTGTTTAATATTGTGCATGTGTATGTGTTTTTGTGATTTTCCATAGAAGTCGAGCCATTCTTAAAAGTGTATACCATACACAAACAACTTTAATATTTTAGAGTAGTAACATAATCCTTCCCTTAATAAACAAAAGTGATATATAAATAGTTATGACATATGTCATCCTATTACTGGCCCAATTTTAGTTTTGACAAATTTTGACAATCAAATTGAGTCGAATTTGTTATTTAACCCTAAAATTAAATCTACAATTTCAATCATCCTTTATTTATCTCTTGATTTAGATATTTAATTATAATCGATTTCTACCGATTGATTATGATTTATGATCTATGTTTCTTATTCATGGAAGATGATTTTCCAAATCATTCTAAAAATCGAAACCTACCGTTTAGCGGTTTCAACAGTAATGAAAATGTGGGTGGCGGTTTTGTCCGACTAGCGGTTTCACGTTTGAAGAAATCGTGGTTGGAGGTTTTTCTCACCAGCATATTTATTCCTTAAATTCATGTAAGTAACTCTTTATTGTGTCTATATAAGCTATCGATTGTGTATGATATGATTGCATATTTCCTCTCTTCTCTTCCTCTATACTATGGATCTCGATGTCAGTTCTTTCAAAGAAATCAACATTATGAAGGAATCTTGGAACATCAAGCCGAATCATACATTTATGGAAACAATATGTTTTCCTTAAATCGATGGAGATGTTATCAATCGAGATGGTATTAATGGATGAAACGGTAAACATATATATTATCATTGTAGTTGTTTATTTATAAATAATCAGTAGGGTTAATGCACTCAAGGGTCACTCTACTCTTCCAAATAATCCGATTGAATCATTGAACTAAAAAAAAATATGTCGTTATCACTCTACTTTCAAAAAAAAGTTTAAATGATCACTCATGATTCAAAAAAAATCTAAGTGGGTCACCTGGGCAACTGGCAACCGGCTAGTAACAGGTCACATTCAATTTATATTATATATATATATATATATATATATATATATATATATATATATATATATATATATATTACTTTATATTTTAAAAAATCCACGTCTATTTCTAAATGTCACATTTTCACACACACATACTGAATCCCCACCATGGTGACCGAACAATGTCGCCCACTTCAATCAAGCACCACCGCCCCGATACCTACATCGGCTCGGTCGAAAAAATGAACAAACCCTCTGATGTTCTACCTCTGCCGCCGTGAATTGTGAAAAGGGTTGGTTTAAGGAGTAATTTTGCAATTTCACATAACTCGTTAATGGTCAAATTTTCGAAAGAAAACCAGAAAAAACAATTCAAATAAGGCAAACCTTTTTAAGACGAATTGTGTCTCTATGAGAGTTGGTAGTTGTGACGGAATTTGATGTTCTACCTTTGCCGTCGTGGATTGGAACGACGGCGGCGGAGGTGGATGATGAACAACAGCTAATGAAAGTGACAGGTTTGTAGAGTTTAGAAGATAAAGTTGTATCAAAGAGATGGTGGTATTGGTGGCTTATAAGCCTTGATGACCATACCTCCATTGTTGATAATTTGTGTACCTGAGATGATGATGATTTGCTTTGCTACCCAGAGCATGATCAACTTTCTTTTACTCATATGCATTAATGGTCCCTTAAGGAATATGTTTTACACTTTTGGTAGAATGTCTTAATCGATTAAAATTAAAACATGATTAAGGGATATAAATTAGAATTGTGAAAAGCTGGATGAGGGTTTTTGTTTGAGATTGTAATATGAAGTTGAAATTAATGGAGAAGAAGTGGGTCTGTTTTGATGGTCTTTGATTAATCATGATGTTGATAAATAGGGTAAAATATTATTATTAAATAAAGAAAAATTCAATGAAATTGCTTTGACCTGATATTATAAGTTGTGGTGGGTCCCAATGACTTAAACAAACGGTTTTATAAAGTTTATTGAAAATTATGTATATATTTTTAGTTGAGTGATCCAATCGGATTATTTGAAAGAGTAGAATGACCCTGGAGTGCATTAACCCATAATCAATATATGTTATAGCTTCTCATAAATGTTTTTATTGTTGTAGGGACAAAAGATTCAAGTATCGGTTAGGAAGATGTTTATCTCAAATGTTTTGTTTACTATGGTATTAATGGTTTTGTTTATTACATAGTTACACTCCAATATACAAAACATAAAAAAAGAACAGGTATAAGTAAATTAGTATATCAAAAAATTTCAATCGCCTCTATATTTCAATTGATACGTGTCTCACAATTAGGGTATCATTTGACACCTATGGAGTTACCAATAGTGGGTCAATTGGCTTATTTTTGCAATTGATTTTGTGGGGCAGCTAGTCCAGAAATATCTGACAGTTTATTCATGTATTTATGGAAAATTTTATAAAACTACATCGTTTTTCGAAACGATTATCAAAACTACCCGGGTTTTCGAGTCATGTCCAGAACTACCCCAACCGCACCTAGTAGGTGAGACCCATGTAAAACAAAAGAAACCTTTACATGGGTCGCACCTTCTAGGTGCGACCTATGTGAAACATAAAAAAAAAATCGTTGTGTTGATGGGTCGCACCTAGCAAGTGCAATCCATCAACAACTGACACTTAGTAGAAAATTTTATAAAACTACATCGTTTTTCGAAACGATTATCACAACTACCCGGATTTTCGAGCCATGTCCAGAATTACCCCAACCGCACCTAGTAGGTGAGACCCATGTAAAACAAAAGAAACCTTTACATGGGTCGCACCTACTAGGTGCGACCTATGTGAAACATAAAAAAAAAAGTCGTTGTGTACATGGGTCGCACCTAGCAGGTGCGATCCGTAAACAACTGACACTTAGTAGAGGGGTCGCACCTAGCAGGTGCGATCCATCTAAACACCAATTGCCATGCATGCAACGTAAAATCTGTCTATATATACCACAACACTTACACAAAAATTACACACAAACACAAACACTTAAAACAACATACTTATCAACTCAATATTTCGATGGAAAATTCACGATATGCACAACTTCGCGAACAACTAGTTAGACTCGATGAGGAAAGAAATAGAGTGCAAAATGAAATTAACGAGATTCTAAACGTTGTTGAAGATGATGATTCAAATTGTACAAGTACAGAGACCGGCGTAATTTTAGCCGATTGTGCAAAGACATTTTATCTTCATGGGGATAGAGGCAAAAGAGACGAAGAGCAATAATGTCTTATTTCATTATTACCAAAAAGTTTCAAATGCCAAAGAAACTTTTGGGGAGTTTTGCTTGGTTTGATGCAAAACAATGAATTGTGGGTTATGGTGAGTTTAATAGATTATTTACAAATATTTAATAATTTTACTAATAATTTTTTTTAACGCAGCATGTTGATGGGTGGATACGAAGGTCGCTAATGGCTCATCAACGAGTTTTTCAAAGGGAACCGAGTAGTAATTTGCGTCGGTTTGCCGTTAGGCCTACCATATTTAACGAAATGTTCATAGATGCAAATAGACACAAACTTGTAAAACTATCAAATGGAACTAAAACTCCATATTCTGCCTGGTGGGAGGTCGATTTCGTACTTATCCCCATAAGTTGTCCAAATAACCACTGGTTTTTGTTGCAGTTTAACATTTATACATTGGAATTTACCATTTTTGATAGGGATTATGCAAGTATTACGGGTGAATTCTTGATGAGGTCAAGACTAAATACGAAGATAGAATATTGGGCTTTTTGCACTTAATTACTTTTTTTGGTAGGGGGAGACAATCAATTGGTGTTGTACCATTCACAAACGTTGCACAAGTCTCACAATACCAGGGTAGTAACGAGAACTCGGCATTATATCTTTGTATGTTTATACATAACCTCCTCAAATATTCGAACGAAGAATACATACAAAGTGATGTATCCGAAGAGATCGCGTAGAATTTCCGCAAATTTATGGCTAATTGTTTTTATAATAGACGTACGCCATAATGATTTTGTTGTTTTTATATTTTGTATGTTTTATGTTGTTGTGTTGAATAAATTGTAATTTTATCTTTTGTAATATTTGGCTTATCTTTTAATATTTTATTTACGTAGTTATTTAAATAACAATAAATAATAATAATTCCATAAAAAAAAACAATCAACATAATACTTCTTAGAGTAATTTTTTTTTTTTTTTTAAAGTTAAGTTGTGGTAAAAAAGTTAGTAAAGTATGTGTTTTTTTGAAAAACAAATTAAGTTTTTTGAATAGGGTTGTTGGTGTTAAATACAGCACTTTAGGTGTTAAATACATTATGTTAAGATAATTTGACAAGATGTTAGTGTTGGTGTAGTGGTAGAGTGGTTTTGTGGTAGAGTTTATAAAGGTCATGGGTTCGAATCTTGCTTCTTGTATTTTTTAAAACAAATTTATAAGTCGCATCTGCTAGGTGTGACCATGAACTAACCATATAAACCCAACCGTTAAACCCCAACAACAATGCAGTCAACTGCATTTAAGTCCATATTCACATGGGTCGCACCCCCAACCACCAACAATCAAAGCAATAACAACTACCAACCAACAAACAAAGCAGGTCCACATTCACATGGGTCGCACCTGCTAGGTGCGATCCCTAAACCTAACATTAAATGCTCAACAGTTAACGACCCATGCAATCAACACTCTTCACAAGGGTCGCACCATCAATTCCGCAACTACCAACCGTGCAACTTTTCTATATATATCATACTCCTCCATGCAACTCAAAAAACACACCTACACACTTAAAGCTTAAAAAAACACACCTACTTACAATTCGTAGTCGTTAGATATTGTAACCCGATTATACCAAGGGTTAGTTAGCCTTAAGGTCTATAAATACAAATCCTTATATCGTTGTAAATATACGTCTATTACGAAACCCTAATTCTGATAGATTGAGGCTGCTGGTGGATATCTTGTGTTCTTACTGTTTATTCATATTCATTACTTGTTAATTACTCTCTTGTAATATCAAAGTGTTGATCCGCTGCAACTTCTTTGATAGAGATAGATCTAAACGTTTGTTTTATACAAAACTAATTCGAGAGATCCTAACATAAATCATCACAATAAGTCAATTACCAAACAAATGCTAAAGTTATTAGCTACTCATGTTCATACGAAAGTAAACTAATATAGAAAAAGTAGACATACTACCAAATAGTCGATAAAGTAACGTAAGAATTGGGTAAAACGTTAATATCGAAGATAAGACTCCAAAATTATGCTTCAAAACCTCCTTGCAGCTCCTAAACCGAATGTTGAAATCCCAAATCAAATTGCAAAAGCTGAATAATAATTGTGAAGCTTCGGTTTGTATTTATAGGAAGAAATCCGGATTGCAATAAAACTCTCCACTGCGCCGCACCACATTGGTTACTGCGTCGCACTGCTTAAATTCCAGAACTTTCTAACCATTGATTTTCGTTGACTGCGTCGCACCACCATACCCGGTGCGTCGCATCTCTTAACAGAAGACAAAATTTCGTATTTTTGCTCTTTTACTTGCATTTCTCGACCAATCTTCCACTTCTTGATCATATTAACCTGTAACTAGAATAAAACACTTTTCACACGGTTACATGCAAAAACCTATCATAGTCATCATGTTTCATTACGAAAATCGACCGAATATCGCATATAAATATGTGTATAAATATGTGATATTAGAGAGGTTAAGGCGTTAAGCGTACCGCAAGGTTGAAATCGAGTGGGTTATCGAAGTCCAGATTCTCTATGACCGTAGTTCCAAGACTTGGGTCGCTAGAAGGTCCGACAATATCGATGGTACGCTCATTCTTAAAGCGTTGCGGGATAATGGAAGAATGAAGAGGAGTGACAATTTCTCGAGTGGGGAGAAATTATTATATGCAAATGATTCTGAAATATGACGAGGCTTTAGTCGAGGTAGTTCAAGTGGTCGTTCAAAGTCTCGAGTACGAAACTTTTTGGTAATAATGAAACACCAAGATGAGGACAGTGAGCTAGATGGACAGTTTTCGAAAACGTCGATGAATTTAGTTCCAATTCGGGTGTGTTCGTATGTATGAATTTGTAACCGGTAATCGAACTCGAAATATAATATTGCGAAATCAAATTGATGCCTAGTTTCTTCCCCATTTTCAGCCATTATTGAAGTTGGAATCTAGGTGTTTGCGAGTGAATCTGTGGCATATTAGAAAAAGGTTTTGTAGTTATGGATTTGAAGAGAAATTGAGATCTGTAAACTAGTAAATAGAATATCTATATACTATTTTAATGTGAGTGAGTTTAAAAATAAAATAAAAAAATCGAAATAGCACGTGGAAAAACCGGATCCAAGTACGCAAAAAACAAGTTTCAAGTCAGATTATGTGTACAATAGATACATATAAAAGATTAATACATACAATAGACGATTTATAAAATACAATAGGTTTCGGTGTAAAGTTTAATTCATTTTGAAACAATTAACCTCATGGGAATGTAACAAATTTTGTTCGATTTGCTATTGTGTGTATCAAACTCTTAAAACCTCAATTGTGTGTATTCAATTTTCAGTTAAAAAAAATATTCAATATTTAAACCGGTTACACGTCAGTAAAAATCCGGTTCGTTACATCATTTTGTGAAAAAAGTAAAAGTTTAATACATACAATAGAATTTTTATACAATAGAATCTTTGAGAGTTTGATACATATAATGACAAATTAAATAAAGTTTGTTACATTCTAATCCACTTAGCACTAGCACTATAGTGTGTACCAAATTTTTGTGTATCATCTTGAATGTGGCATGTGTGAATATAAATGACAGACCATTTGCTTGATGATGGTTTGATTGAAGTGATATTAATGGCGGACTATAAAGACGAATCGTAGTGCATCACTAGTTCAGAAGAGGAAATGATGCAACGCTAATGTGACAATTAGGTATCGTTAGAGATAAGTTGAGTTGTCCACGACAGAAGCAAACATACAATCGATTAGAATGCCAACCGATACAAGTAGGAAATATCAAAACAAGTAGTATGGAAACCGACCTTAACTGAGAAAAGAGAACATGGATACATGACCACTTTTAAAAAAAAAAACAAATTTCAATTGAACTTATGCACACCCCTATCCCACATCGCCTAGAGAAAAGATTTTATTACTTTTCATAAACCTTGATCAAAAATAGTTTCTTGCTGGACTTGGTGACTCAAGCCTGTAACCCAAGTAGGTGCATTCATATAGGTTCACGGCCGTAGCGCAAGGGGTTCTACATCTGTAGACAGCCAGATTGGCCCAATCATCGAAATTAGTATCATATTTGCTGACTTCTCGGAGCAGTAACATCTTCTCGTAGTAGCAACCGCCACGAACTTGAGGACAATACTCTTGGCTAAACTCCTTCAACCCCTACTCCCATCTTTTTCCAATCAACACACTTTTAGTCTAATCATGTTCAAAATCCGAGTCCTATTTTTATGAAGCTCCCGTTGATCTTGTTGAAACAATAATATTTAAACCTTAGGTCGTAAAACAATTCTTGATCCAGGTTGTTCGGTTTCAAACTAGGAAACAAAATCGATTTTAATAATATTATTCGAGCATGAAACGACAATGTTTCAGGTTTTCTATTTACTCGGTTTTTATGTTTGGTCTTCTGATCAAACAACTTTAACACAATGGGGACGTTGGTTTAGGAAGTTTGCGGAGGTTTGTTAGATTGTCGTATTTGTGTCTGGTCTTGAATAGAGCTAGTCACTAGATATCTCTTTCCATCCAACCTGTAGTTGAAGCTTGGGCGGCGTATGTGCTGACTTCTCAGAACAGCAACCGGCAAAAGTGACTATTAAAGTTGCGAATTGTGATCTCTTACCCGCTGGCTTCACTAAAACTTCTATGGTCCTTTTTCTCTCCTTCAACCCGTACTCCCATCTTTTAGAACCGGCTAGATTTGTTCTGTGGTTTAAATCTGATAATTATTTTTTAGGTTCATCTGATCTTTGATAAAATGTCTCTACAGATTTGTCGATCTGTGGCTTCCAAATTCAGCATCAATGGATTCCGGAGAATTTATTAAATGTATGTCTGCTTCTTATTGAACACATAGGATTTTTTAAAGGGACCTAAGCTTTGACTTTTGCAATTTAGTCCAACTCGACTTTATCAAAATCGAAATTACATGATCCGATACTAAATGTTCAAAGACACACACAAACTCATCATTGTCTATAACCGGAACTCTGCAATATTTTTGGACATTTTAAATGTCAATAACTATCAGAATTTAAAAAACCCATAGATATGAAATAACGATCCAAACAAATGATGAATGAGAAAACCAACCGAATTAAATACAAAATCCTATATCGAAACAAGTTGTCTCGAAACCAGCCTTAACGTAGAGGAAAGAACACGGAGACACAACTTTTTATTGAAACAAATTTCAATTGAGTTCATACACACCTGTCCCACATCACCTAAGTAAACGAATTTCTTACTGTTTATAAACTTTGGCCAGACTTTGTTTCTCGCCGGACTTGGTGACTCAAGTCTGTGACCCAAGTGGGGGCATTAAGATGGGTTAGAAGGGATGTTGAATGTTTAGTTAAGTAACCAAAGCAAGACATATGCCGGGCTCCTAAGGTTTGTGGCGGGCATCTTGAATAAGACGCACCGTAGGCGTTGGCACGGTGGAGCTAAATTGACCCGGGACACCGTGAGCCGGTGGTTGGTGACCTCTCCTTGTAGAGTGACATCTCCTCTAGAGTAGAGCAACCACCGGAATAGCATATTCCATCCAACGAGGACGTTGGGTGAAGGAGCAGCTGACTTATCAGAGCAGCAACCAACGCCAACACGAACTTGAAGTTAATCTTGTTTGGTGTTCGCTAAACTCCTTCAACCCCTACTCCCATCTTTTTCCAACCAACAGATTTTGTGTAAATCATGTTCAAAATTCGACTCATATTTTGATTAGGCTCCCTTTGATCTTGTTGAAACAATAATATTTAAGACAACAACTCCAACAAAATTCTTTTTCGACTTACTTAAAGAATTTTTGATTCGGGTTGGTTTGGTGTTAAACTCGGAACAAAAATGATTTTTTTTAAGGGAGGTCATAGTGCGTTGAAGAGAACGATTTAAACTTCTTCTTTTTTATATATTTTAGCAGCAAGAACTTGTTATTTGTATGAACTAGAAGTCTATCCGCGTTAAACATCAGCGATGATTGTTCGGTCAATACCAAGTCTTTTCATAGAGATTCAACATTAACATGCTAAGTATGATTTATGATGTATAATATTTGTCAGGATCTGTCGAACTAGGTTTGAATAAATAAACGTGTAGATCTATATCTATCAAAGAAGTTGCAGCGGATCAACACTTTGATATTACAAGGTTTTGTGAATAACAGTTTATGTATACAATATGAATAAGAATGAATAATCAAGAACATAAACAGTTTTCCACCAACTCCCCAATTATATTTTGATCAAAAATATAACGAATATTTACAACGATATCTGGATCAAGGACGCCTTGATCTTGGGGTTTAACCTAGTTTTTCTAGGTTACATCACCATGCATTTTCTATGCATTCACTCGTATATTTTCCTCTATAAATTCATCAAGGTTTATAACCTTGATTCTAACAAACTCCTACGAATTCGTAGAAATAATAATTACAAAGATTGATATATTTGTAACCTTCCTAGAATATTTCTCTATTCTAAGGTAACAAATCTGATGTGTATTTTATAACATAAAATTATTTAAAGTTTAGAAAATGATTTCACCAAAGTAGATTAACACACAATACAGGCAGTGTACCTGATCGTACGATAATATAGATTCAGTAAGTCCGGATCGAACTCAGGGAACGTGTATTTATATTCGTTATCTCAAATTATATAATTAAACTAAATAAAGCAAGTAAATATGGGGGACGTTTAAGTTCTGTGAGAACATATTTCAGAAAAACAAATAACTAAATTAAAATAGCAATTGATTTAACTAAATGGAATTGTGGATGAAAAACTGTTTCGAAAAGACTTTTAGATTTAATCAGATATTAAAAAGCAGTGATTACTTGGAATTACGTTTTACTTGGATCATGAATAATAAGAATATGTTTGATTGGTTTAACTGTGATTTCTATAATAATTAGACTTCCTATTAGAGTTATCTAATCCTACAATTTTAGAGAAAGATCATACGACTAATCGTACATCAAGAGCTATCTTAGATTATCCACTCTAAATTGTGCTTTAAATTCACTATTATTAACAATTTAATATGTCGACTACGAATTAACAAAAGTCTCAATTATTCAATTTTGATATAATTGTCATGTTCATTCAATTCATTAAATTACTAATATCCTAGCCTATCTCAATTAAGTCTCAAGCTACAATTATCTAATAAATTATATAATCGTAAATAACTGATAAATTTATAAGAACGCTAGTTATGATATAAATTTATCAATCACGCTAAGTAGTAAATTTAATGACTTTGAATAAACATGGATCGCGATTAAACGTAAATAATAACGGAAAAACCAATTAGTTCAAACATAAACTTAATTAAACATAGATCCAAGTTCAACAATCCAAACAATCACTTAAGGAGTTTAGCTCATGTTGGATTGTAACAAAATAGCATAAGAATTCTTAAACAAAAACATTGTATCAAGAAAAATATGAATAAAGTGCAAACCAATAATAGCAAACTTCAAAGATGATTAAAAGAGTTTAACCAAAGCTTCCAACGTGATCAAAGGCTTCCAGGACTCTCCTTGCAGCCTCTCCAGGTCGAATGTAGGATGAAAATATGGAATAAGATGTCTCCAACTCGAACCCTAGAAGCCCTTTAAATAGAGTCTGATCCGTCCAATTTAGCTGGCGGCTGGAATACACGGGTGAAAACTTTGCTTCCGCGGCACGTTTAAGAACATTTGTGGAAATTTAATCCAGCCGGCATCCAGCCGCCGGCTGGTTCGTCAGATTTTTACCAATCTTGCTCGTTTGTATCCGTTTTGAGCCGGTTTCAGCTCCTTTTCGCTCCATGATCCAAATGTAACTCTAATCTGCAATTATAACTGAAAACATACCAGATCATAACAAAAGTTGCAGAAAACTCGAGTAAAAATGAGAAATATGAGAAACAAAATATCGATTATTTTAAGCATATCAAATTCCTCACACTTGAATCTTACTTGTCCTCAAGTAAACTATCAGATTTAGAACAAAACAATCATCTTCAATAAAAATAAAATACCCAACGAATCAAGTAAATTAGAAAAAATTTATTTACGAAGATGTATTTAACAATTACCAAGCCAAAATTTAAATGCATAACTAAACATCTCACGATTTGGGAAGTATAACACTCAATCTCTCAAAAAGCTAATCTAAGTGTAATATGTATGTGAAATCGCTCAAAGCTCAGTCATGACAAGTATTCTATCATAGGCTTGATAACGATACGCTTCTCCACCAATAGAGTCTAAGTAACTAGTTCAGAGGACTTATGGTCATATCAATGGGTGATGGATAAAATGATGGAAAAATGGAATGAAAGTGAATTATAATGAATGATATGAAACAAATAAATTCCAATTAGTCTACAAATCCAAATATTTTAGTCAAAAACCCTATTACTTTCAAAACTAGATTGATTATCCCTAATGGCTCATTCTGATGAAACTCCAAAGACCAAATTTCGCCTTAATTCTTCAACGGTTCGATTGAGAATTTTATTTCTCGCAAATATCGTTAAATCGCTTCAACAATTATTGGTTACCTAGTACGGGCTTTAATAAATATATTTTTTTCTGTTTTTATTTTATTTTATTAAAGACACCGCTCAAAAGGTCCATCAAAAATTTGAATAACTCTTAAACTTACATCCACATGTGACTTCTTTCGTGAACTCAAGTAAATTAAACAACTCCATGCCATCATATATAACAATCCGTCTAATAATCAACTAAGTTATGAAAGAGGAAAATTTTCAACAAAAATATCTGGATTAAACGACTTAGACATTTAGGCTCAATTTATGGAATATATATATGGAAAGGGTGATAAAAGAAAAAGGTTTGGCGCAAATATGGTATCTAAACGTCAAAAACACTAAAAGCGAGTGTTCGATAGGTAGTGTGAGTCAAATAACCAGTGTAGCTATCGACTATAAGAAGCGAATAGGCCAATCAACGGTTTAACAATCCTAATTCTTTTGCCTCTTTCCTAGTTACTAATAAGTAAAACTTATGCTCATTCATAGCCTCGAAGCGTATACAGTGTCAAGTTCTAAAGTCTACAAGTCACCGGCACACTCATAAAAAATGAAGATAAAAGCATATAAAATGTATGCTATAATGGCTCAAATCCTCACAAATATGTAACGGGTAGGTGTGCCTAGTTATGCAACTAGTTAAAACTTATTACGAGAAACATGTCAAAAAGTTTTAAATTTTCACACAAAATGTTCCTAAGGACAAATAGATTCTTTCCTAATCCCTTCCCCACACTTAAACAATACAATGTCCTCATTGTAAAAAAAATCAGCGAATAAGTGTAAAAAGAAAAAGAGAAAGGAAGAAAAAGAACTCCCCCATTTAGATGTCGAGATTCTGTGAAAGGAGACAGCAGTGGAAAGAATGTATGGCTGTAAAAGCATAACGTCCTCAAAAAATCTGCATAGCTCTCCATTGAAAATTTGAAATTTCGGCATTACTTCCACTAAAATCAGCGATATTCTAAAATGAGAAACACAATCACAAACTTATTAAGCACCAAGAATAGAAAGTACATAAGAAATCCATTACAAAAATTCAAACAATAATTCATAACGATAAAAGAAAAATAGTTCACTCAAATAAACCAACAATACATCAAAACCATAACATCACATATCATCCCAACGTCGTGTCCAGGATGACCTCTGACGCTCCTGAATGGCTCGCTGCTCCTCTTCGTCCTGCTGGCGCCGAGCCTCAGTAGGAGGATAGTAGTGTGAAGCGGACCACAGATGGTGGCGATCATCAAATGTCGAGGAGGAGGGCATGTCCTGGTCCATAGGAGTGTCATCGCTAAAAGTATGAAAGGACCCGTCGTACGCCTGATAATTAATACCCGCCCGCTGATGGTACTGGTACAACATCTCGTCCTGATAGCGATTCCGACTTTCAAACTCGTTCTGCAAATACCCAACCTGATTACTGACCATGCTAATGTTGGAGTTAAGATCGTAGTAACGATCCTCCATACGGTCAGCGAACGTGTCGAACCTAGACGACATCTGCCCCATGCTAGATGTCAGTGAAGCAATCTGAGCGTTCAAATCCATCTCCTGGACCGGTGGAGCGTCCTCATCATCCGACTCCTCTATAACTCGGCTACTGCTCGCTCCACTTGCCCGTTTAATTTCTGCCCATCGATAGGTCACATGGTTCCCTGGTGCTATAAACCTAACCACTATACCTGCTGATTTAAACCAAGCTGAACCTAAAAGGCGCATCTCTGGTGTCAAGGTAGTACAACGATCAAATCCTGCTCCACGGAATCCCAAATGATTACCAATAACGGTAACAAAGTGACCTCCTCTAATAACACTGTCGGGTCGTGCGCCCTTAACTATCTGAGTCATCCAACGGGCTAAAATATACGGGACATTGACGACCCGTTTTTGCACAATGCAACCCAACCAAAACAGATCCTCCTTATGGCACTTCTCAATCCCAGACTTGCGGCCAATAACAAACAAGCAAACCATGGCAAAAATGGCCCGAACTTTAGGATCACGAATCTGAGTATACGATGGCGCACGTTCGGTGGTTAAAACGCCATTAGCTATCGTGGACCACATGGCCGCGTTCTCGGAATAATTGAGAGTTTTAATCCCGGAAACCATGAAGTCATCAAAATCAGGGTGTGCCAAGTCGGCCTCATCAAACAACCCAAGAGCTTCCCCAAATTCTTTCAGCGAAAACTTTCTAAACTCACCCCCTAATAGAAACGACACTGTCTTGGCGTTTGGATCGGGGTCGGCATGATTGAAGGCGAAAGAACTGTAAAACTCATAAGTGGGCTCAATATAGATTGGTTCGTTGATTGAAAATAACCTGTCCCAAGCTCTACATGTAAATGTCCCAAAATTGACTTCTAGCATCTCCTCAAGTTCGGAAGCTCCAGATTCAAAACGGGTATCATGTGCAATTACCTCGTTCAAAAACTCCCAATCAATACCGGAAGGGGCATAAACCGGGTACTTCTGCATGGTGGTCAATTTGGCTTGAATTTCTGCCTGCCTCTGTTGATTAATGCCACGCCTAAGTGGTACTCGCAGGTAAGGGTGATTAACATTATAATGTGGGACGTGAGGTGGGATCTCTTTTTGAGCATTTTCGTCGGCCATATTCTGCATAAAACAATTCAGAACAACCATATTAGTAAGATAGAACAGCGTGGAAAAATAGAAAGTCGCAAAAACAGGTCGACACAAAAAGCAATATTTTTCACACAGAAAAATTTGGCCGCCGGCTGGATGGGAACCGCCGGCTGGCCAGCTTTAGCCGCCGGCTAAATGCCCAGGTATGCATGCTGTTTTGCTGTTAAGTGCTCGACTGCTGTAAATGGACCACTACCAAACATATAATGCAAGCCACGAATTGCACAAGTAAAATCCGCTGTATTTGTTAAACCACCTCATTAATCTAACAATCCCAATTCAAAGGTTCAACAACTAAATCTTAAAAAGATATCAATTGTCCACCCCACTTCACTTAAACATACAATTTTTCGTCAATAAAAACAAGGAAATTTGATTTTAACACTCAATTTAACCAACAATTAGTAGCAAAGATTAAACCTATTAACTAATTGTAGTAATACCAAGTTACAAATTTCTAGCAAAAACCCCAATTTTTCAATTACTTCTAGACAAAATTAAACCATGGAAATCGAAAATTGAACTAGGCCTAAGCATACAAATCAACTAAGGAATGAATCCTAGCAATTAATTGTAAAATTAAGCAATAACAATCTCGGATTTGAAAACCCCCCAATTTGTGTTCTTCATGAAAAATCAAAGAAAAACAATAAAGAGGAGTGTATAAATAATACCTTGGTTCTTGAATTAGAGATGGAATTGAAAAATTGAAGAAAATCGAACGAAAATGGCGATGGGAAATTCTCAGCCGCCGGTTAGGTTATAAGATAAGTGTGTGTGAATTGTGAAATGTGAAAAAAACGGTATATATATTTTTCAAAAACCTGATATCCAGTCGGCGGCTGGAATTTTGAGCCGCCGTCTGGCTTTTAGCCGCCGGCCAAAAATATTCAGCCGCCGGCTAAAATTTTCTGTTCCAAAAAATAATGTTTTTTCGTTCGGTGGTTTAACACGATCTAACCTGGTTGCCGACATGTTTAGTAGCTCTCATATGATGAACCAAGTGAACCTGAAACAAAAAATCAAAGATTAAAAGAGAAAAACACGTAGTGTACATATATTTTTGGTTTTTTTGTTGTTTTTTGTATGTTTTTGTATTTTTTGTTGTTTTTCTGATTTTTTTGTATTTTTTTTTTTAAAATTTTTCTAAACAAAATAAAATAAAAGGAAAAGAAGCGGGTTGTCTCCCGTAAGCGCTATTTGTTTAGTCAAGAGTCGTTAAGCTCGACTCAAACCACGTTTGTTAACCGTCACGTTCATGGAGATCGAGCTCCTCGTCGTCTCCAAACAAGTCAAACTGGTTGTCACGTCCATCGGCATAATATTTCTTTAATCTGTGCCCATTCACCTTAAAACTTTCGCCCTTTTCGTTGGCAATTTCCACTGTACCGTAAGGGAATACATCTAGGACGATATATGGCCCCGACCACCTTGACCGTAATTTCCCCGGAAATAACTTCAATCTGGAATTGTAGAGTAGAACCATATCACCGTCGATGAAGTTCCTATCCGTCTTGATACGCTTATCGTGCCATTTCTTCGTCCGTTCCTTGTAAAATACCGAGTTCTCATAGGCGTTCATGCGCAACTCGTCCAATTCCTGTATTTGGTGGAACCTGTTCTTCCCTGCAGGTATCATTTCCATATTTGCAGCTTTCAAAGCCCAATAGGCCTTGTGCTCAATTTCAACGGGTAAGTGACATGCTTTACCATAAATTAAACGATAAGGAGTACAACCAATAGGAGTTTTAAATGCAGTCCTATGCGCCCAAAGAGCATCGTCTAACTTATCGGACCAATCCTTACGATTTGCACCGACCGACTTTTCCAAAATGCGCTTCAAGCCTCGGTTAGTAACCTCGACTTGTCCGCTTGTTTGGGGGTGATAAGCTGTTGAAAACTTATGGTTAACACCATACCTTTTCAACACCTTCTCAAGTTGGGCGTTACAAAAATGTGTACCTCTATCACTAATTAAAGCTTTAGGGGTACCAAATCGGGAAAATAATTGTTTTAAAAAATTGACGACGACTCGTGCATCATTGGTGGGTAAAGCTTTTGCTTCGGCCCACTTTGATACGTAGTCGACGGCTACTAAAATATATTTATTTCCCCGACTTGAAGGAAAGGGTCCCATAAAATCAATACCCCAGACATCGAAAATTTCACATACCTGGATGCCCGTTTGTGGCATCTCATCGCGCGAAGAAATATTACCGGTCCGTTGACAAGCGTCATATTTCTTCACAAATTCGTGAGCATCCTTGTACACTGATGGCCAATAGAACCCGACATCAAAAACACGTTTGGCTGTGAAGTTCGCAGCATGATGTCCTCCTACAGGTCCCGAATGGAAATGGCGTAAAATCTTGTCTTTCTCCGCACCAGAAACACACCTCCGAATTACGCCATCTGCACAAGCACGAAACAAAAACGGGTCTTCCCAAAAATAATGTTTCAAATCAGCAAAGAATCGCTTCTTTTGCTGATAAGTTTTATTCGTGGGAAGGGTTTTGGCAACCAAGTAATTAGCAAAATCAGCAAACCAAGGTACCTCGTCACTTACTTTGACCGTCATTGGTGCTTCATCGGTCAAAGTGTCCCGTGTCACCGACTCATCCAGCTTCTCCAATTCCGGGTTTTCCAACCTAGATAAATGATCTGCCGCCAAGTTCTCCGCTCCTTTCTTGTCCTGAATTTCAATATCAAATTCCTGTAAAAGTAAAATCCAGCGAAGTAATCGTGGTTTGGCATCCTTTTTGCTAAAAAGAAATTTCAAATCAGAATGGTCAGTAAATACAATAGTTTTAGACATGATTAAATAAGACCTAAATTTATCAAAAGCAAAAACAACAGCGAGCAATTCTTTTTCCGTGGTAGTGTAATTTTCCTGCGCATCTGTAAGGGTTTTGCTTGCGTAATAAATGGGTTTAAATCTTTTCTCAATCCGTTGTCCTAAAACTGCTCCGACCGCGTAATCGCTCGCATCACACATAAGCTCGAACGGTAAATCCCAATTGGGACTAGTCATAATCGGTGTTGAAATCAATCTTTCTTTCAAAATGTTAAATGCAGTTAAACAAGACGAAGAAAAATTAAATTTACAATCTTTTTCTAGAAGTTGATTCATAGGTCGCGCAATTGTAGAAAAATCTTTGATGAAACGTCTATAAAAACCTGCGTGACCTAGAAAACTTCTTACCGACTTGACATTCGTTGGTGGGGGTAATTTCGAAATTGCTTCAATTTTGGATTGATCCACCTCGATCCCCACACTTGAGATTTTGTGTCCTAGAACAATTCCTTCGCGGACCATGAAATGACACTTCTCCCAGTTAAGCACCAAATTGGATTGTTCACACCTCGCCAACATCTTCTCCAAGTGATCCAGACATGAATCAAAGGAATCTCCAAAGACCGAAAAGTCATCCATAAAGATCTCCATAAATTGCTCCACCATATCGTGAAAAATTGCCATCATACACCGCTGAAAGGTAGCAGGTGCATTGCACAGACCGAATGGCATTCTTCGGTATGCAAACGTGCCAAAAGGACACGTGAAGGTGGTCTTGTCTTGATCTTCCGGCTCAATGGGAATCTGGAAATAACCTGAAAAACCATCTAAGAAACAATAAAAAGCTTTCCCGGCTAACCGTTCGAGCATTTGATCAACAAATGGTAAAGGAAAATGATCTTTGCGGGTGGCGTCATTCAACTTTCGGTAGTCAATGCATACACGCCACCCTGTTACCGTTCGTGTAGGAATTAGCTCATTCTTCTCGTTGGCAACGACTGTCATACCGCCCTTTTTCGGAACCACATGCACCGGACTCACCCATGGACTGTCAGAAATTGGGTATATGAGTCCCGAATCCAGCAACTTGATAATTTCCTTCCGCACCACATCCTTCACCTTCCGGTTTAAACGTCGAAGCTGTTGAACGACCGGCTTGAAGTCTGTCTCCATTAGAATTTTGTGCGTACAAAATGATGGATTAATCCCCCGAATGTCAGTGACCTTCCATGCAAGAGCTTGCTTATGAGCCTTTAGTACCTGTAACAAACGATCTTTCTCCCCACAAGATAAGTTAGAAGAAATAATAACGGGTAAGTCACTTGTACCTAGCAAATATGCATACTCCAGATGTGATGGAAGTGGTTTCAACTCCAGTTTGGGTGGTTCTTCAATCGATGTTTTGATCTCCATAATCTCAGCTCGTGAACATGGAACAACGTGAACCGAAATCCCGGAACTGGGCTGTCCAGCCGCTGTCTGGGCACTCCCAGCCGCCGGCTGGTTTTAGACAGCCGCCGGCTGGATTTAACTGGTGGTTTTTCTTCGTTTGCTTCCTGAGTGTCGGTGGTCAACGTAGACTTGACTTCCTCCAATAGCATATCAAACTCAACTAACTCTTTTGCAGAGTCAAAATCTCCACTCCATCCTTCAGTAATGAATGAATCAGTTTGATCATCCTCCAATAACATCTGCACAAACTCATCATCGGAAATGTCATAGGCATTTAAATAATAACCAGTATCATCTACTACAGAAGGATATTCCATTGAATCATTAACATTAAAAACAACTTTTTCGTCTCCTACTTGCATGGTGATTCTACGGTTAAAAACATCAATCAAGGAGTGAGAAGTTGCTAAAAATGGACGTCCTAGAATTATCGGTACTCTAGGCTCTTCAACCATATCAAGAATCACAAAATCACAAGGGAACACAAATTTGTCTACTTTAACAAGAACATTTTCGACAACTCCCCGAGGATATTGAACAGAGCGGTCGGCTAATTCAATGCACATACGAATAGGTCTGGGTTCTCCTAAACCTAATCTAGCATACATGGAATATGGCATCAAAGAAATACTTGCTCCTAGATCAGCTAATGCATTGTTCACAGTTAAATTGCCAATTAAACAAGGAATAGAAATAGCGCCTGGATCGCTTAATTTCGGAGGTAACTTGTTTTGCATCAATGCTAAACAGCGGGCATTCATGGTGACCTTGGAAGCGTCTTCCAGCTTACTCTTATTCGTCACAAGATCTTTCAAATATTTCGCATACTTTGGCATTTGAGCAATCGCCTCAATAAACGGAATATTGATGTGAAGCTGTTTCATGTTCTCGAGAAATTTGTGGTATGTGACATTGTCTTTATCTTTCTTCAAAGAAGCAGGATATGGAACAGAAGGGGTGAAGTCCTTAACCACCGGTGTGGTTTTCGGCTTCGTGGTGGCAACCGGTGAAGTTTTCTTCGAGAGCAGTGGATCAGCCGCCGGCTGAGAAATGTTGGCCGCCGGCTGGCTGTCAGCCGCCGGTTGGTCTTCAGCAGCCGCCGGTTGAAATGCAGCAGTGGCAGATTTTTTCGGTGCATATGCTTTCTCGTGTTTGTCTTCTTTGTCAACCTGTTCAAAATTCATAGGAACTGTGTTAGTAACACCTGTAAAAGAAGAATTAAGAGTTTTACCACTTCGGGTGGTAACTGCTTTGACGTGATCTCGAGGATTTGTTTCCGTGAAGCTCGGTAGCTGTCCCGGAAATCTTTCTTGTACTACTTTCGCCAGTTGTCCCATAGTGCCTTCTAGTTGCTTAATCGAAGCGCTTTGATTAAGGATGATGGAATCAGTGTCATCCATTCGCTTGATCGTGGTTTGCATAAACTAATTATTTGTGGTCATGAGTTGTTCCATCAGTTCATGTAAATCGTCCTTTGGTGGAAACAGTGCCTTAGGAGCTTCCTTAGCATAGAACCCCGGTGGTCCTTGCCGATATGGTTTCTGTCCATTTGAATTTCCCTGATTGTTGTTGTAGGGCTTGCGATAACCATTGTTGTCTCCTCCTTGGCGATACTTGTTGTTATTCCTGTCTCCTCCTTGGTAATCTCCATACATTACCTCTTCAGTGGCTTCTTCCTCATCCTTCCTAGGGAAATCCTTTGTCAGATGGTATCCGTTGAAAATGTCGCAACCGACTTGAATAGCATGAACTTTTTCATTGACGCGCTTGATGTCTCTTCCCATACTATCCAGCTTGTTAGTTATAGCAGCGAGACCGTCGCTGTTATCTGCCATTTTCCTTCTTCCTTTACCACCGTCTTCTCATAGCTTTGAGTGTTTAGCATGTCCTTCAATGGCAGCCCAAGCGTCAGCTGGAATTTTCCGTGGAATTTTTCCTTCAGAGTCTAACTCGTTACGAGTTTGACGATCAACCCCTTTGTAAAATGTTTTGATAACCTGTTGATTGTTGAGATCATGCTGGGGACATTTATGTAACATATCTTTGTAACGCTCCCATGCCTGATAAAGTGACTCATCAACGTCCTGTGTGAAGTTCCTGATGTCATCAATCATTTTAGAGGTTTTTGAAGGGGGACAGTAATTCTTCAAAAATTTGGTCCTCAGATCGGCCCATGTAGTGATTGAATTGGCCGGTTCGTTCCCAATCCACCGTTTTGCGTTTCCTTTGAGTGTCATCGGAAACACTCGCAACATAACATTCTCCTTCGTCACACCAGGAATAGTGTAAGCATCAGCAATCTCTATGATCTTCTCCACATGAACATTAGCATCTTCATTTTCTTCTCCATTGAAAGGGGTTTCTCTAAGTTCTTTAAGAAACTGGCCCTTAAGCTGGAATTCGGCTCCTCGAGTGATAGCTGGGTTGGGAATGTCTGTTGCAACATTCGGGGTAAGAGCATAGTACTCCTCCAAGGTGATCTCATTAATGTTGACTTCCATTTCGTGTTCTGATTCTTCGGAATCTGTTACGGGAACTGGTTTTTCTTCTTCTTGGTCAGACAACGGTTTGTATTCTTCTTCAGAAGATGGCATAAACTCAGATTCGAAACCTTCGTTTTGGTGAACTTTGAAACTGGTGATGGGTTGAGCTTTTGGGAAAAACAATATGCGTCGAACACGAAAAACTTTCTCCGGATCTTCGAATGGCTCTACAAGATTTGGATTTGAACTCCGGGTCATGCAAAACCTATAAGAACAGAAGAAAATATGTCAGTAGCCCGTGATAACTGAAAATTAAACAAACCGAACAGTTAAAATTACAATTAAACGAAAAATAACAAACAGCTGTTGGTCAGCCGGCGGCTGCTTTACTTCAGCCGGCGGCTGAAATCTTCTGTTCGCAACTTTTCTGAAAAAAAATTGTAACCTTAAAAATCCGATTAGTCCAATTAACAATTATCACGTAATATACAGTAAATTTAACTTCCAGAAAGATAAATCTTTCCAAAAGGATCGAATAATTAAAAATTCAAAATTACGAATAAAAATAGCTATCGTTCCCCGGCAGCGGCGGCAAAAACTTGATGTGTATTTTATAACATAAAATTATTTAAAGTTTAGAAAAGGATTTTACCAAAGTAGATTAACACACAATACAGGCAGTGTACCTGATCGTACGATAATATAGATTCAGTAAGTCCGGATCGAACTCAGGGAACGTGTATTTATATTCGTTATCTCAAATTATATAATTAAACTAAATAAAGCAAGTAAATATGGGGGACGTTTTAGTTCTGTGAGAACATATTTCAGAAAAACAAATAACTATATTAAAATAGCAATTGATTTAACTAAATGGAATTGTGGATGAAAAACTGTTTCGAAAAGACTTTTAGATTTAATCAGATATTAAAAAGCAGTGATTACTTGGAATTACGTTTTACTTGGATCATGAATAATAAGAATATGTTTGATTGGTTTAACTGTGATTTCTATAATAATTAGACTTCCTATTAGAGTTATCTAATCCTACAATTTTAGAGAAAGATCATACGACTAATCGTACATCAAGAGTTATCTTAGATTATCCACTCTAAATTGTGCTTTAAATTCACTATTATTAACAATTTAATCTGTCGACTACGAATTAACAAAAGTCTCAATTATTCAATTTTGATATAATTGTCATGTTCATTCAATTCATTAAATTACTAATATCTTAGCCTATCTCAATTAAGTCTCAAGCTACAATTATCTAATAAATTATATAATCGTAAATAACTGATAAATTTATAAGAACGCTAGTTATGATATAAATTTATCAATCACGCTAAGTAGTAAATTTAATGACTTTGAATAAACATGGATCACGATTAAACGTAAATAATAACGGAAAAACCAATTAGTTCAAACATAAACTTAATTAAACATAGATCCAGGTTCAACAATCCAAGCAATCACTTAAGGAGTTTAGCTCATGTTGGATTGTAACAAAATAGCATAAGAATTCTTAAACAAAAACATTGTATCAAGAAAAATATGAATAAAGTGCAAACCAATAATAGCAAACTTCAAAGATGATTAAAAGAGTTTAACCAAAGCTTCCAACCTGATCAAAGGCTTCCAGGACTCTCCTTGCAGCTCTCCAGGTCGAATGTAGGATGAAAATATGGAATAAGATGTCTCCAACTCGAACCCTAGAAGCCCTTTAAATAGAGTCTGATCCGTCCAATTTAGCCGGCGGCTGGAATACACGGGTGAAAAAGTTGCTTCCACGGCACGTTTAAGAACATTTGTGGAAATTTAATCCAGCCGCCGGCTAAGGAATTTCAGCCACCGGCTGGTTCGTCAGATTTTTACCAATCTTGCTCGTTTGTATCCGTTTTGAGCCGGTTTCAGCTCCTTTTCGCTCCATGATCCAAATGTAACTCTAATCAGCAATTATAACTGAAAACATACCAGATCATAACAAAAGTTGCAGAAAACTCGAGTAAAAATGAGAAATATGATTAACAAAATATCGATTATTTTAAGCATATCAAAATCCCTATAATAATGATAAAAAATAATTACAAATAAGACTCAAATCTAATCATATCTTATCTTAAATTAATCTTTATCTTCTCAGCAGTATTAACTCTTGATAGGGCAATAGTAACTGAGTTGCAGTAGTAACTGAGCAGTAGTAACTGTCACTAGTAGAAACTTCTTCACCAGTAATAATTCTACCAGTATTAACTGTCATCAATAGAAACTTCTATGAGCATTAGTAACTTGTAGAAGCAGTAGAAACTATCACTTAGTCTTTTTTCAATATAAATCAGCAACTTCAAAACTACTATTTCTTCATCGTTATCAGTTTATATTGTATCATCAAATCACAATATGGATAATTAATTATCCCAACAATCTTCCCCTATTTGATGATGACAAAATAACAAACAATAAACTGAAAAACTTCCCCTACAACCGAGATCTCTTTGAACAAGTTAATACTTCTTGTACTGTTCATATTTCTATCAAAACACACTACTTTTTAATGTAAGTAGACTTTCGATACATTTAATACATTTAAGCCTTCAATTCTTGTTCCATGCCACCACACTTCATATAAGTTGCAAATCATATCATCTATATAATATCTTCCCCTTTTTGAAATCATCCAATAGGAGAACTTTAAAAATATGCAACTTTGAACATCTCTTTATAACTACGAACCATATTAAACTACTAATCCAAGCTTTCCAATATCTCAAATTACCCTCCATGAAGCACACACCCAGCCAACAAATGAATTTCAACAGTGGAGACTCAAGCTAGCAGTAGTTTTGACAACCGTCACTCTCTCCGTCCTTAGTTAGTCTAATATGCATGTAGATCATTACCGCATTTTACTGAAAAAATTAAAACTAGATTATTACTACTGTTACGAGATTAAAAGTTACGTTTTCTAGCATAAGATGCCTTCTATGTTATGCGTGTATACTTGTTGTGATGCTTTCGTTAGTTAAGTGCACAGTAGATAGTTCCCTAGTCGAGCTCCTAGATAAATTAATGGGAAATTTATATTTTTGCACTATAAGTGGACTTGGGTTTTCTAAGATTATATCTCGTTTAAGAACCTCTAATTATAGACTTATATCAATTTCTTATTTATCGCTCGTTTCTAGATTACGCCTATCACTTTACTTTATGTCTCGTTGGACATTCATTTTCTAGTTTTTCCTTCACCGAGTTAAAAGTTGGTTGTGGATCATAATTGGCTAAAGGATTGGGCTTTGGCCTAGTCTTGACAAATTGCTAAGACCCAACCCATAAAATTAACCTTAACCAAAAAACTAATGGTACTTAAACAAAAAAAAATAAAACCCTAATCCCTCTTCTTTCCCCATTTTCGTCACCCTAATCCCCCCCCCCCTCCCCATGCAGCCTTGTTTTTTTTTTTGATCGACCGACCACTATACTCACCATTACAACCGTCACCCTTGCAACCATTTTTTTCAATCGGCCAAATTGGTGCCTCCTAGCCGTCGCCCTAAACCCTCCATCCTTCTTGCCGCTGCTACTGTTCGTCATCATCATAATACCTATCCGTCCTAGTTTATTCTTCACCTTCATTGTGTTCATCATCTCCATTAATCAAGTTAAAGTGTTGTTCTTTTTGTGAGTTCCTTCATAGCCGAAAACCATATATGGGGTTGTTAATAATCGATTCCTAATTTGCTGTCCTTGTGTGTTTTGCCCAGCAAATATCACATTTCGAGCCTCCTTAACTTCCTCTCCATAATCGTGTTCAACAAGCATTCAATCAAGTTTTGTGTTGTGGTTCCCTTTCTTGATCGATTGTGTATATAAAGCTTTCATTCGGTGTGTGATTTTGATTGTTGCAGCCACGAAATCCAACATCAGCTTTTCATTCTATCTCTTGACAAACTGATCAAGATCATCGTTTATAGGTTTGTGTAATTCCGAAATCGTTACTTCATTTCTGTTTAATCAATTTCATGAAATCGTGTATTGTGTTATTAGTTATCAAACTCTAAGTCGATTGTTGAAATTCTGAGATTTGTTAACTGTTATTGCAGCCCCGATCACATCCTTAGAATCTCAGTTTCGACCTCGTTATAATCTGATCTAAAACATCTCTAAAAGGTTTGATTGTCCGTTTCATAAACCGTTCACTAATTACTACTCCAGCCGATTCTTTATATATGTATATGTATAAACCGATCCTTGTTGCTTTCTTTGGTGTTCTTATAATCTGTTTTGTGGGTTCACTACGGGTGGTATTTCGGTGAGCTCGTTTTGGATGTTTATAATCTGGTCTAACGTTACACCTTTCGTATCTACAAGTTTTGATTTCCATTTCGTTAACAGTTACACTGAGTGTAACTAACAGTTACACTAAGTAACGTAAAACTCGTTTGAGTCCAGTCTAATCTGATTATTTAAGTAAAATGTCTAAGTTCATTAATCTACTTCGTGTAACCATTAAGACAACTATAATAACAATTAATTGGATTTATACTTAGTTAATAGCTAGTCTAAAAGGTACTAAAAATTTCGTCTTGTCTACACCTAAATTATACGACACTTTAATATAATAAACAAAACATTCATATGTATAACGTTTTCGGACAGCTTAGGTAACCGGATTTGCTTTTGTCGTATCTTACTCGTATTAAACTCTTTTATAAATATGTCTTAGTCTAAAAAGTAGCTCTCGGTGTCTAGCTTTCAAATATGTTTCTGTCAACATATAATTCCTTCTAGAACCATAGTTATCTCAGTTTGAGGGAACCTATGTGTTCGCTGAAAAGTTTGTCGTTTGATTCAAAGTCGTTAACCGTCGAATTCTATTCTTACATTATACTTTTATCTAGGGGAGCTCTAGGACTAGTGAGGACACTACTTGTGATCGACATACTACGCATATTACACACATTTCCTATTTTATCGCTCATTCGATAAGGTGAGTTCATCGCCCCATATTTACGGCTTTCTTATTTTAAACTAAACGGGGGAAAGTAAAACTCAACTAAAGATTTATGAAAAAACGAATACCATTTACAAACTTACCAGAAATAGTTATTTCTATTTATGGAAACGTACTATTTTTGGAAACTTTCTATTTCGGGAAATTTACTACTTTCGATAAACTTACTATAAATAGAACTTCCTATTTATAGAAACTTACTACTTTTAGAAACTTACTATTTTTGGACACTTACTACGAACTGGATTTCATAAAACAGGTAACGAAACCTAATGCATTTTCAAAAACTTATGAGATACGGGTATATTTGGATTCATGGTACTTAAACACTACTTAGCTAACTTAGTACTGCCGAGGCGTACTTAGGATAGCGTTCGGACCTGACACAGCCGATGCGTGTCATACTAACTTGACGTTGCCGAGGCGCATCAAGGACAGTGTTCAGATTCGATATTGCCGACGGGCGTATCACTTACAGGGCACTGCCGAGGCGTGTCACTCTGTTCGTTGGATATGATTACTATTTCCGATATGGTTACTATTTTACTACTTATGCATTAGTTACACGCTTTTCTTATAATAATGTTGTGCTTAAGATTGAAAAAATGTTTACTTACTACTCGATGAATTCGCTCAACCTTTGTGTTGACTTTTAAGTTTTACTTTCAGGTATTGATCAGGCATAGGATCTAGCTGGATTGGACTCCTAGAGACTTAGAGTTACTTTCATGCATGGTGGCTTGGATTCTTATTTTATTATTAACTTCATTTCGGGCTTGTATGCCTAAGTACTTTATTTTCATTTTCGAATTTATTTTGGATGTTGTTTCATTGTAGTGAATGACGTAGTTGTGTACCAAGGGGTTTTACCTTGGACATGGCGACATCATGACACACGAATATTATTTATTTCATATAGATTGTTTCTTTATTTACTATTGTGTTATGACGATCGCCAATCGGTTGCACCCTGCGTTTCCGCCACTGGAGGGGTGTGACAGATTGGTTACAGAGCCAGGTTATAGAGAACTAGGTGGTTTGGCCTAGACTATAACTAGGTGTCCTTCATATAGATTCTTTTAGGATCTTTTTTATTGATTTCATTACGTCTCACTACTCGTACGCGACGACTCATTCGCCTAAGGAAGACGACGACCAATATCGGATTTCGACATTAAAAGAATTTTGCTTTATGGATTTATTCTTTTCATTTATGTTTCTTTGATCAAATATTTTGGATACTACTTTGGAACCTCGAGTAAACTCTCATATTTCAATTTCTTGATTTGAATATGTTAATATTATGATAATGAACATGGGGAGCGGACATGTATATGAGACGAGGTGTATATAATTATGGGTGGCCAACGTAATTATATCCATAGCGAGTCATACATATGTTTACATGACCATATTTGTAGTCGTGATACAAAACATATCTAGAATTCTCATGGTTACATTGTTAATCATGTCATTTACTTAAAGTTCATGATTCTGTTATACTGACATATACTTATTCCTTTCTTGTGTACATGCCTCCTCGTGCACAACTTACTCCGACTCAAGTGGCCGCTATGATCGCTGAGCAGCTAGCTGCGGTTGTACCTACTATCGTGGCACAAGTCACGAACTCTATTAATCAGCAACCGCATGGACCACCTCCTCCACCACCACCACCTCCTCCACCTCCACCTGCACACGTCTGTTCTTACAAGGAGTTCCTAAACTGTAAGTCGACCGAATACGACGGAAAGGGTGGGGTCCTAACTCTTAATCAATGGTTCGAGCAAGCTGAGTCAGTCTTCGACATCAGCAACTGCAGTGCCGAAACCTGAGTCCGATACTCCACGCATCTTCTGAAGGGCAAGGCCCTTACCTGGTGAAATTCCGTTATCGACGCCCGTGGTAGGGAAGTCGCTATGGCTATATCTTGGACGGATCTCAGGACGTTTATGTTGGACCAGTTTGTTTCTCGCACGGAGATGAAGAAGTTAGAGGATGAACTATTAGGTCATACTATGGAGGGACCCAAGCTGACCGAGTACATCGAACGTTATCACGAGCTCCTTCGTCTATGTCCGAGGATGGTAGATACTGAAGTTCGTCTTGTTGAGCGCTTTATTCACGGGCTGCACTCAGAGGTTCGTCGATCACTGAGGGGAATCGATCCTCCTACACTACACGATGCCATCCACCGTGCGGAGTCTATTACGGAAGATCTTATCAGAGATGGCGTGTTTGCTTCGGAGAAGAAGAAGAACCACGGTGAAGTTGAGCAGGGGAAATTCAAGAAGGTTAAGAGATATGCAGGTCAGTCGAGCAACAACACGAGATCGGGGTATAATGGTACATTTCCTCTCTGCCAGAAATGTAACCATCACCATGAGGAGCACATGTCGTGTACTTGTTCGCTATGCCGTAGGAGGGGCCATTTGGCCAAGGATTGTCGTTCTAGAGGTGTTGTTGTCGTGCCGACGAATGCGGTAAAGCCAAATTCTTCCTTTGAATGCGCGGGTACCGACCACCTCATTAGAGATTGCCCCCACAAGCAGGGCACTGCTGGTCAAGCTAATCCACCTAAGATCACTCAGGGAAATCAAGCACCAAACACTCGTACTCGTGCTAGAGCCTACATGCTGGGAGCTGCAGAGGAGCAGCATAATCCGAATGTCGATGCTGGTACTTTCTTATCCAACTCTGATACTACTTAACGCATGTTGATACTTTACTTTCTGATTATGAGTCTTACCTTTCGATGATATGGTTCGTGACGATACTTTCTACTTGAATTTCGGGACGAAATTCTTTTAAGTGGGGTATACTGTGACAACCGTCACTCTCTCCGTCCTTAGTTAGTCTAATATGCCTGAAGATCATTACCGCATTTTACTGAAAAATTTAAAACTTGATTATTACTACTGTTACGAGATTAAAAGTTACGTTTTCTAGTATAAGATGACTTCTATGTTAGTGTGTGTATTTGTTGTGATGCTTTCGTTAGTTAAGTGCACAGTAGATAGTTCCCTAGTCGAGCTCCTAGATAAATTAACGGGAAATTTATATTTTCGCACTATAAGTGGACTTGGGTTTATCTAAGATTATATCTCGTTTAAGAACATCTAATTATAGACTTATATCAATTTCTTATTTATCGCTCGTTTCTAGATTACGCCTATCACTTTACTTTTACGTCTCGTTGGACATTCGTTTTCTAGTTTTTCCTTCACCGAGTTAAAAGTTGGTTGTGGATCATAATTGGCTAAAGGATTGGGCTTTGGCCTAGTCTTGACAAATTGCTAAGACCCAACCCATAAAATTAACCTTAACCAAAAAACTAATGATACTTAAACAAAAAAAAATTAAAACCCTAATCCCACTTCTTTCCCCATTTTCGTCACCCTAATCGCCCCCCCTCCCCCCCTTGCAGCCTTGTTTTTTTTTTTGATCGGTCGACCACCATACTCACCATTACAACCGTCACCCTTGCAGCCATTTTTTTTAATCGGCCAAATTGTTGCCTCCTAGCCGTCACCCTAAACCCTCCATCCTTCGTGCCGCTGTTGCTGTTGTTCGTCATCATCATCATACCTATCCGTCCTAGTTTATTCTTCACCTTCATTGTGTTCATCATCTCCACTAATCAAGGTAAAGTGTTGTTCTTTTTGTGAATTCCTTCATAGTCGAAAACCATATATGGGGTTGTTAATAATCGATTCCTAATATGTTGTCCTTGTGTGTTTTGCCCAGCAAATATCACATTTCGAGCCTCCTTAACTTCCTCTCCATAATCGTGTTCAGCAAGCACTCAATCAAGGTTTGTGTTGTGGTTCCCTTTCTTGATCGATTGTGTATTTAAAGCTTTCATTCGGTGTGTGATTTTGATTGTTGCAGCCACGAAATCCAACATCAGCTTTTCATTCTATCTCTTGACAAACTGATCAAGATCATCGTTTATAGGTTTGTGTAATTCCGAAATCGTTACTTCATTTTTGTTTAATCAATTTCATGAAATCGTGTATTGTGTTATTGTTATCAAACTCTAAGTCGATTGTTTAAATTCTGAGATTTGTTAACTGTTATTTCAGCCCCGATCACATCCTTAGAATCTTAGTTTCGACCTCGTTATAATCTGATCTAAAACGTCTCTAAAAGGTTTGATTGTCCGTTTCATAAACCGTTCACTAATTACTACTCTAGCCGATTCTTTATATATGAATATGTATAAACCGATCCTTGTTGCTTTCTTTGGTGTTGTTATAATCTGTTTTGTGGGTTCACTACGGTTGGTATTTCGGTGAGCTCGTTTTGGATGTTTATAATCTGGTCTAACGTTACACCTTTCGTATCTACAAGTTTTGATTTCCATTTCGTTAACAGTTACACTGAGTGTAACTAACAGTTACACTGAGTGTAACTAACGTAAAACTCGTTTAAGTCCTGTCTAATCGGATTATTTAAGTAAAATGTCTAAGTTCATTAACCTACTTCGTGTAACCATTAAGACAACTATAATATCAATTAATTGGATTTATACTTAGTTAATAGCTAGTCTAAAAGGTACTAAAAAGGTTCGTCTTTTCTACACCTAAATTATACGACATTTTAATATAATAAACACAACATTCATATGTATAACGTTTTCGGACAGCTTAGGTAACAAGCTTTGCTTTTTTAGTATCTTACTCTTATTAAACTCTTTTATAATGATGTCTTAGTCTTAAAAGTAGCTATCGGTGTCTTGTTTTCAAATATGTTTCCGACAACGTATAATTCCTTCTAGAACCGTCGTTATCTCAGTTTGAGGGAACCTATGTGTTCGCTGAAAAGTTTGTCGTTTGATTCAAAGTCGTTAACCGTCGAATTCTATTCTTACATTATACTTTTATCTAGGGGAGCTCTAGGACTAGTGAGGACACTACTTGTGATCGACATACTACGCATATTACACACATTTCCTATTTTATCGCTCATTCGATAAGGTGAGTTCATCGCCCCATATTTACGGCTTTCTTATTTTAAACTAAACGGGGGAAAGTAAAACTCAACTAAACGATTTATGAAAAAACGAATACCATTTTCAAACTTACCAGAAATAGTTATTTCTATTTATGGAAACGTACTATTTTTGGAAACTTTCTATTTCGGGAAATTTACTACTTTCGATAAACTTACTATAAATAGAACTTCCTATTTATAGAAACTTACTACTTTTAGAAACTTACTATTTTTGGAAACTTACTACGAACTGGATTTCATAAAACATGTAACGAAACCTAATGCATTTTCAAAAACTTATGAGATACGGGTATATTTGGATTCATGGTACTTAAACACTACTTAGCTAACTTAGTACTGCCGAGGCGTACTAAGGATAGCGTTCGGACCTGACACAGCCGATGCGTGTCATACTAACTTGACGTTGTCGAGGCGCATCAAGGACAGTGTTAAGATTCGATATTGCCGACGGGCGTATCACTTACAGGGCACTACCGAGGCGTGTCACTCTGTTCGTTGGATATGATTACTATTTCCGATATGGTTACTATTTTACTACTTATGCATTAGTTACACGCTTTTCTTATACTAATGTTGTGCTTAAGATTGAAAAAATGTTTGCTTACTACTCGATGAATTCGCTCAACCTTTGTGTTGACTTTTAAGTTTTACTTTCAGGTATTGATCAGGCATAGGATCTAGCTGGATTGGACTCCTAGAGACTTAGAGTTACTTTCATGCATGGTGGCTTGGATTCTTATTTTATTATTAACTTCATTTCGGGCTTGTATGCCTAAGTACTTTATTTTCATTTTCGAATTTATTTTGGATGTTGTTTCATTGTAGTGAATGACGTAGTTGTGTACCAAGGGGTTTTACCTTGGACATGGCGACGTCATGACACACGAATATTATTTATTTCATATAGATTGTTTCTTTATTTACTATTGTGTTATGACGATCGCCAATCGGTTGCACCCTGCGTTTCCGCCACTGGAGGGGTGTGACAGATTGGTTACAGAGGAAGGTTATAGAGAACTAGGTGGTTTGGCCTAGACTATAACTAGGTGTCCTTCATATAGATTCTTTTAGGATCTTTTTTATTGATTTCATTACGTCTCACTACTCGTACGCGACGACTCATTCGCCTAAGGAAAACGACGACCAATATCGGCTTTCGACATTAAAAGAATTTTTCTTTATGGATTTATTCTTTTCATTTATGTTTCTTTGATCAAATATTTTGGATACTACTTTGGAACCTCGAGTGAACTCTCATATTTCAATTTCTTGATTTGAATATGTTAATATTATGATAATGAACATGGGGAGCGGACATGTATATGAGACGAGGTGTATATAATTATGGGTGGCCAACGTAATTATATCCATAGCGAGTCATACATATGTTTACATGACCATGTTTGTAGTCGTGATACAAAACATATCTAGAATTCTCATGGTTACATGGTTCATCATGTCATTTACTTGTAGTTCATGATTTTGTTATACTGACATATACTTATTCCTGAGTAGCTAGCTGCGGTTGTACCTACTATCGTGGCACAAGTCACGAACGCTATTAATCAGCAACCGCATGGACCACCTCCTCCACCACCACCACCTCCTCCACCTCCACCTGCACACGTCTGTTCTTACAAGGAGTTCCTAAACTGTAAGTCGACCGAATACGACGGAAAGGGTGGGGTCCTAACTCTTAATCAATGGTTCGAGCAAGCTGAGTCAGTCTTCGACAACAGCAACTGCAGTGCCGAAACCTGAGTCCGATACTCCACGCATCTTCTGAAGGGCAAGGCTCTTACCTGGTGAAATTCCGTTATCGGCGCCCGTGGCAGGGAAGTCGCTATGGCTATATCTTGGGCGGATCTCAGGACGCTTATGCTGGACCAGTTTGTTTCTCGCACGGAGATGAAGAAGTTAGAGGATGAACTATGGGGTCATACTATGGAGGGACCCAATCTGACCGAGTACATCGAACGTTATCACGAGCTCCTTCGTCTATGTCCGAGGATGGTAGATACTGAAGTTCGTCTTGTTGAGCGCTTTATTCACGGGCTGCACTCAGAGGTTCGTCGATCACTGAGGGGAATCGATCCTCCTACACTACACGATGCCATCCACCGTGCGGAGTCTATTACGGAAGATCTGATCAGAGATGGCGTGTTTGCTTCGGAGAAGAAGAAGAACCACGGTGAAGCTGAGCAGGGGAAATTCAAGAAGGTTAAGAGAGATGCAGGTCAGTCGAGCAACAACACGAGATCGGGGTATAATGGTACATTTCCTCTCTGCCAGAAATGTAACCATCACCATGAGGAGCACATGTCGTGTACTTGTTCGCTATGCCGTAGGAGGGGCCATTTGGCCAAGGATTGTCGTTCTAGAGGTGTTGTTGCCGTGCCGACGAATGCGGTAAAGCCAAATTCTTCCTTTGAATGCGCGGGTACCGACCACTTCATTAGAGATTGCCCCCACAAGCAGGGCACTGCTGGTCAAGCTAATCCACCTAAGATCACTCAGGGAAATCAAGCACCAAACACTCGTACTCGTGCTAGAGCCTACATGCTGGGAGCTGCAGAGGAGCAGCATAATCCGAATGCCGATGCTGGTACTTTCTTATCCAACTCTGATACTACTCGTAACGCATGTTGATACTTTACTTTCTGATTATGAGTCGTACCTTTCGATGATATGGTTCGTGACGATACTTTCTACTTGAATTTCGGGACGAAATTCTTTTAAGTGGGGTATACTGTGACAACCGTCACTCTCTCTGTCCTTAGTTAGTCTAATATGCCTGAAGATCATTACCGCATTTTACTGAAAAATTTAAAACTTGATTATTACTACTGTTACGAGATTAAAAGTTACGTTTTCTAGTATAAGATGACTTCTATGTTAGTGTGTGTATTTGTTGTGATGCTTTCGTTAGTTAAGTGCACAGTAGATAGTTCCCTAGTCGAGCTCCTAGATAAATTAACGGGAAATTTATATTTTCGCACTATAAGTGGACTTGGGTTTATCTAAGATTATATCTCGTTTAAGAACATCTAATTATAGACTTATATCAATTTCTTATTTATCGCTCGTTTCTAGATTACGCCTATCACTTTACTTTTACGTCTCGTTGGACATTCGTTTTCTAGTTTTTCCTTCACCGAGTTAAAAGTTGGTTGTGGATCATAATTGGCTAAAGGATTGGGCTTTGGCCTAGTCTTGACAAATTGCTAAGACCCAACCCATAAAATCAACCTTAACCAAAAAACTAATGATACTTAAACAAAAAAAAATTAAAACCCTAATCCCTCTTCTTTCCCCATTTTCGTCACCCTAATCGCCCCCCCCCCCCCCCCCCCCCCCCCTTGCAGCCTTGTTTTTTTTTTTTTTGATCGGTC
Organism: Senecio squalidus; assembly: GCA_910822075.1. Lineage (NCBI taxonomy): Eukaryota > Viridiplantae > Streptophyta > Magnoliopsida > Asterales > Asteraceae > Senecio > Senecio squalidus. The sequence continues at coordinate 60,753,523 of CAJVGC010000001.1, read as the reverse complement.
GACCACCATACTCACCATTACAACTGTCACCCTTGCAGCCATTTTTTTTAATCGGCCAAATTGTTGCCTCCTAGCCCTCGCCCTAAACCCTCCATCCTTCTTGCCGCTGTTGCTGTTGTTCGTCATCATCATCATACCTATCCGTCCTAGTTTATTCTTCACCTTCATTTTGTTCATCAGATCCACTAATCAAGGTAAAGTGTTGTTCTTTTTGTGAATTCCTTCATAGTCGAAAACCATATATGGGGTTGTTAATAATCGATTCCTAATATGTTGTCCTTGTGTGTTTTGCCCAGCAAATATCACATTTCGAGCCTCCTTAACTTCCTCTCCATAATCGTGTTCAGCAAGCACTCAATCAAGGTTTGTGTTGTGGTTCCCTTTCTTGATCGATTGTGTATTTAAAGCTTTCATTCGGTGTGTGATTTTGATTGTTGCAGCCACGAAATCCAACATCAGCTTTTCATTCTATCTCTTGACAAACTGATTAAGATCATCGTTTATAGGTTTGTGTAATTCCGAAATCGTTACTTCATTTATGTTTAATCAATTTCATGAAATCGTGTATTGTGTTATTAGTTATCAAACTCTAAGTCGATTGTTTAAATTCTGAGATTTGTTAACTGTTATTTCAGCCCCGATCACATCCTTAGAATCTCAGGTTCGACCTCGTTATAATCTGATCTAAAACGTCTCTAAAAGGTTTGATTGTCCGTTTCATAAACCGTTCACTAATTACTACTCTAGCCGATTCTTTATATATGAATATGTATAAACCGATCCTTGTTGCTTTCTTTGGTGTTGTTATAATCTGTTTTGTGGGTTCACTACGGTTGGTAATTCGGTGAGCTCGTTTTGGATGTTTATAATCTGGTCTAACGTTACACCTTTCGTATCTACAAGTTTTGATTTCCATTTCGTTAACAGTTACACTAAGTGTAACTAACAGTTACACTGAGTATAACTAACAGTTAGACTAAGTAACGTAAAACTCGTTTAAGTCCTGTCTAATCTGATTATTTAAGTAAAATGTCTAAGTTCATTAACCTACTTCGTGTAACCATTAAGACAACTATAATAACAATTAATTGGATTTATACTTAGTTAATAGCTAGTCTAAAAGGTACTAAAAAGGTTCGTCTTTTCTACACCTAAATTATACGACATTTTAATATAATAAACACAACATTCATATGTATAACGTTTTCGGACAGCTTAGGTAACCGGCTTTGCTTTTTTAGTATCTTACTCTTATTAAACTCTTTTATAATGATGTCTAAGTCTTAAAAGTAGCTATCGGTGTCTTGTTTTCAAATATGTTTCCGACAACGTATAATTCCTTCTAGAACCATAGTTATCTCAGTTTGAGGGAACCTATGTGTTCGCTGAAAAGTTTGTCGTTTGATTCAAAGTCGTTAACCGTCGAATTCTATTCTTACATTATACTTTTATCTAGTGGAGCTCTAGGACTAGTGAGGACACTACTTGTGATCGACATACTACGCATATTACACACATTTCCTATTTTATCGCTCATTCGATAAGGTGAGTTCATCGCCCCATATTTACGGCTTTCTTATTTTAAACTAAACGGGGGAAAGTAAAACTCAACTAAATGATTTATGAAAAAACGAAAACCATTTTCAAACTTACCAGAAATAGTTATTTCTATTTATGGAAACGTACTATTTTTGGAAACTTTCTATTTCGGGAAATTTACTACTTTCGATAAACTTACTATAAATAGAACTTCCTATTTATAGAAACTTACTACTTTTAGAAACTTACTATTTTTGGAAACTTACTACGAACTGGATTTCATAAAAGATGTAACGAAACCTAATGCATTTTCAAAAACTTATGAGATACGGGTATATTTGGATTCATGGTACTTAAACACTACTTAGCTAACTTAGTACTGCCGAGGCGTACTAAGGATAGCGTTCGGACCTGACACAGCCGATGCGAGTCATACTAACTTGACGTTGCCGAGGCGCATCAAGGACAGTGTTCAGATTCGATATTGCCGACGGGCGTATCACTTACAGGGCACTGCCGAGGCGTGTCACTCTGTTCGTTGGATATGATTACTATTTCCGATATGGTTACTATTTTACTACTTATGCATTAGTTACACGCTTTTCTTATACTAATGTTGTGCTTAAGATTGAAAAAATGTTTACTTACTACTCGATGAATTCGCTCAACCTTTGTGTTGACTTTTAAGTTTTACTTTCAGGTATTGATCAGGCATAGGATCTAGCTGGATTGGACTCCTAGAGACTTAGAGTTACTTTCATGCATGGTGGCTTGGATTCTTATTTTATTATTAACTTCATTTCGGGCTTGTATGCCTAAGTACTTTATTTTCATTTTCGAATTTATTTTGGATGTTGTTTCATTGTAGTGAATGACGTAGTTGTGTACCAAGGGGTTTTACCTTGGACATGGCGACGTCATGACACACGAATATTATTTATTTCATATAGATTGTTTCTTTATTTACTATTGTGTTATGACGATCGCCAATCGGTTGCACCCTGCGTTTCCGCCACTGGAGGGGTGTGACAGATTGGTTACAGAGCCAGGTTATAGAGAACTAGGTGGTTTGGCCTAGACTATAACTAGGTGTCCTTCATATAGATTCTTTTAGGATCTTTTTTATTGATTTCATTACGTCTCACTACTCGTACGCGACGACTCATTCGCCTAAGGAAGACGACGACCAATATCGGCTTTCGACATTAAAAGAATTTTTCTTTATGGATTTATTCTTTTCATTTATGTTTCTTTGATCAAATATTTTGGATATTACTTTGGAACCTCGAGTAAACTCTCATATTTCAATTTCATGATTTGAATATGTTAATATTATGATAATGAACATGGGGAGCGGACATGTATATGAGACGAGGTGTATATAATTATGGGTGGCCAACGTAATTATATCCATAGCGAGTCATACATATGTTTACATGACCATGTTTGTAGTCGTGATACAAAACATATCTAGAATTCTCATGCATGGTGGCTTGGATTCTTATTTTATTATTAACTTCATTTCGGGCTTGTATGTCTGAGTACTTTATTTTGATTTTCGAATTTATTTGTGATGTTGTTTCATTGTAGTGAATGACGTAATTGTGTACCAAGGGTTTTACCTTGGACATGGCGACGTCATGACACACGAATATTATTTATTTCATATAGATTGTTTATTTATTTACTATTGTGTTATGACGATCGCCAATCAGTTGCACCCTGCGTTTTCGCCACTGGCTGGGTGTGACAGTAGTAATAAAGTTGAAGTAGTATACCTTCTTCTTTGAATCGAGAGTTGTTCTTCTGTCATGAGGTTAAATCATATTTCACAAGTAAGAACCTTTTCCTCAAGTGGTGCATGTATAAGATCACATCTCCCCCTCAAACGAATATTTAGATATTAATACCACCTTTATAGTAACCATGAAGAGCAAAACAAGCAGTACTAACAAAGAGGAGCAAAACTAACTTCACCATCGAACAGAAAAATGTGTATTGTAGTACTAACAACGTAGCAGCAGCATCAATATAAGCACAATACTAGCTAAAAATTTGCAGCATATTAAAAATTAATTAACTTTTCATTGACAAATCCGATCATGCTCAAATATTTTCCCAAAGTAGATCTGTGCATCTCGAACCACATATCAAAAAATCACGACAATCCAACGGTTAACAAATAAACAATGATCTTTTTGCCACAGTTGCGCTCAACAAACAGTAACCATTCACAAGGTATACATGGGTGTTCTTTATTGGCACAAAAGATGAAACACGTGAAATTATCAGAACATCCATAACAAGAATTGAAAACAAAACAAAGAAGAAAGTGAAGATCATCATATGTGACAATGACGCTGAGTTCAAAAACCAGGAAAGGAATGTGTTTTGCAATGAATAGGGAAAAGAGAGACAATACAGGGCACCAAGAACTCCTCAGCAAAATAGGTTTTGCAGAAAGGATAAACAAAACTCTCATTGAAGCAGCAAGATCAATGCTAGCTGATTCAAAGGTTCCTATCACATTCTGGGCAGAAGCAGTGAATACAGCATGTTATGTTCAAAACAGGGTATTAATTGTAAAAGCATATACACATACCCCTTATGAGCTCTTTCACAAGAGAAAGCCACTCCTAAGCTTTTTAAAACCATTTGGGTGTCCTTGTACAATTTTGAATACCAAAGAACAACTAGGGAAGTTTGACAGCAAGATAAATGAAGGATTCTTTGTAGGTTACTCCACACAAAGCAATACATTCAGAGTATATAACATTAAAAACAAGATTGTTGAAGAAAGCACAAATGTGACTTTTAATGAGAAAACCATGAATGCTACTGGAGAAGGACCAGATTGGTTGTTTAATATTGATGAACTAACCAAGTCTTTGAATTTGCATTTTACAGTTCACTATGAGAGGGAGTTTGGAGATGGTGTTACAACTGGTGATTCAGTTAATACTGGTGATTCAGTTAATAATAGTGAATCGGTTAAAACTGGTCGTTCAGTTAAAACTGGTCATTCAGTTACTACTGATAAGTCTGCAAACACTGGAAAGAATGTTAAAACTGATGGAACTACATCAAAAGTTAATATTGCTTCATCTGACGAAAATGAAAAATCTATTTATTTTCCATACATCACCATTGATCCACCGGGAGTGTTTCAGTCCAAATACTCAAGTGATGATAGCTTCAAAGACAGTGATCAAGATACTGATGATTTGAGCAGTAAGAAAGATGAAGAAATGCCTGATTTAGTTGAAATTAATTCAGATGGAGAAGAAATCATTACTAGTAGTAACTCAGCAGACTGTAGTAATATTGAAAATACTCCTCAATCAAAGAATGATGAATTGCAAGAGCAAAATGATACATATTTGGATCAAGAAGTAATAGAAGAGCAGTATCAGACTCATAGGGTCAATAAAGTTAATCCACTGCAACAAATCATTGGTGACTTGAATTATGTAGTTCAAACAAGTAGGAAAACTACACAAAAGCTTAAATGAATGTTTATTTGTGTGCTTTCTCTCACAATTAACACCAAAGAAGATAGAACCAGAAATTAAATACCCAAGTTGGATTGAAGCAATACATGAGGAATTATTACAGTGTAAACCTTAAGCAGTTTGGACATTGGTAGTATTTCCCAGTGGAAAAGAGTATCCGGAACTAAATGGATATTCAAGAATAAAACTGATGAGAGAGGTATTGTCATTAAAAACAAAGCAAGATTACTAGCACAAGGATACACTCAGGAAGAGGGGGTTGATTATGATGAGGTATTTTCCCCAGTTGCAAGAATTGAAGCCATAAGAATATTTCTAGTTTTTGCTTCATTTAAAGGTTTTATTGTGTACCAAGTGGATGTGAAGAGTGCATTCTTATATGGGAAGATTGAAGAAGAAGTTTATGTGTGTCAACCACCAAGATTTCAAGACCAGACATAATGTTTAGTGTATGTGTATGTGGAAGATATCAGACTAGTCCTAAGGTTTCACATTTGACAGCAGCAAAAAGAATTCTTAGATACTTGAAGGGTAAGCCATACTTGGGATTGTGGTATCCTAGAGACTCAACATTTGAACTTATTTCATATACTGATAGTGACTATGGAGGAGAAAATCTCGATAGGAAGTCAACATCAGGAGGATGTCAGTTCTTTGGGTGTAGATTGATTTCATGGCAATGCAAGAAACAGACCAATATCTCTACATCTTCAACAGAGCAGAATATGTTGCTGCATCAAGCTGCTATGCTCAAGTGCTCTGGATTCAGAATCAAATGATGGATTATGGTATTTTTCTACATACTGTTATTTTTATGGATAATAAGAGTACCATAAGCATTGTTAATAATCCAGTAAAACATTCCAAAACCAAACACATCAATATTCGTTTTCATTTTATCAGGGATTGTAATGAAAAGAAACTCATTCAGGTAGTCAAGGTTCACACTAATAATCAATTTGCAGATCTTTTCACTAAAGCATTTGATGTGGGAAGATTTACTTTTTTTTATCAACAGAAGATTTACTTTTTTGATCAACAGTATTGGCATGATTAATCCTAAATAGGTTCATTTAAAATGATAAATATGTGTTTGAAATGTGTTGTACAAAGCATATGTTATTATGTGTTTGAAACACTTACTACTAATGATTCATACTGCTAGTGATTATCACTGCCAGTAGTTAATACCGGTGGAAGTTACTACTGTTATATGTTTGAAACAGTTACTACTGATGATTCCTACTGTTAGTGGTTATTACGGCCAGTAGTTAATACCGGTGGAAGTTACTACTGCTTTTGGGAATGTTTTGTTTTTGGTGTTTCTACTGCAGGGACTAATTGGTTTAAAATAGCGAAATATCTCCAAGATTATTAAGTCTCATTCAAATCAAAATTTTCGCTCTATCTCTCTAAACCTTTCTCGCTCTCCATAAACCCTAATATATGTTCTTCAAAATCCTAAGATCATCTTCGTCTTTTAACCCTAAATCTTATTCAATGGCAAATCAACAACTAGTCTTTGGGCTTTTTCATAACATCATTGACGATTTAGAACATCATCCCGAAGCCATTGATTTTCATTCCATAATCAACTTTCTTCACCGATCAAGAATACGTTATGCGTTAATGGTTAACCCTGAGGTTTATGAAAAGCACATTAGGGCGTTTTGGACTACAACGATTTTTAAAGAGGTCAATGGAGTTCAACAAATTAAGGCACGAGTACACAAACGGGATGTTGTTGTTACAGAGTCTACAATTCGATCTCATCTTAAACTTCAAGATGACTCTGGTATAACTTCTATTCCTAATCAAGAACTGTTTGCAATTTTTCAAAGAATGGGGTATGAAGGAAGTTTGTCTAAATTTACTTTTCAAAACGCACTTCTTTCTCCCCAATGGAGGTTTTTAGTTCATGTCTTACAACAGTGTATTTCAAAGAAAAGATACACCTGGAATGAGTTTAACAAGACTATTGCTACTAATATGGCTTGTTTAGCAACAGGAAGGGTGTTCAATTTTTCAGACATGATTTTCAATGATTTAAAGTGGAATCTTGCAAATCCAGAAAACAAGTTTTTAATGTATCCACCTTTTTTACAAATAATTCTGGATAAAGAACTTGGTACTTATTCCAGTAAAGGAAAGGTCATACTCATGGATTCTCACTCTAAAAAGACGTTTTCAAACATGAGGAGACATGTAAATTCTTTTTCTGGAAAAGTGACCCCATTGTTCTATAAAATGTTGGGTGTCACAATACCTACTGGGGAAGGATCAAGTACTCCACTTGAATCCCAACCCACACCACCTGTTCCATCCTCAGTTCCTACTGCAAAACAATCAAGTGTTTCACATGCACCTTCATCTTCCTCTAAACAAGCACCATTGAAAGAATATGTTAGAAAGTCTAAGAGGGTTCTTTCCCCTCTTGGCCTTAAAGAATAACCCAAAGCACAAAAACCTAAATTTCATACTAACACTTCTAAATCAGTTCCTACTGATACACAAAAAATGGGTACAACTGAGCCCTTACCCAAGCTCCAAAAGAAGGTGGTCCTTAAGGAGGGGGGAGACCATGTTGGAAGGGCTTATACTACTGATGTACCACCTAGTGGTGCACAGGATAGTGTGAAAGGCACTAAGACCCAACCAACGGCAACTCTAGATGATGATGATTCGTTTGAATCATTGTTAAGAGGACCTGGGTGCCAAGAAACCATGGGGGAAGGTGATGCTCGTGCTAGGCAAGAGGCACCTTCTAAAACTACTTCCAAGGAACCGCCAACTGTTGGTACTCAACAGAAAAGTAGGGAGGAAAGATATTCATACTCAAACCTTGAATTGACGGAACACTGCCTTAAATATATTGAGAAGGTTCTTGCTCAAACTGATGAGATAAAACAGCTCAAGAAGTTAGTGTTCAAACTTTTTAAAGAAGTCAAACATTACTCCATGAAGAAACATGTAAAAGTAGAAGGGAAGAGTGGTTCTAAGGGGGAGCATAGGACTTCAAAGAAAAGACCATACAAGTTGCCATCTCCCTCTAGTTCAAGCTCTAGCCCTTCTGGAAAGTCTAAAAGGAATGCTGCCAAAAAGGGGGAGAGTGTTGTAGATTAAAAGAAGAATGATACTACTAATGAACAAGAGAATACAGGTGAAAAGGAGAATACAGATGAGCATGTTCATGTTTCTACTGGTATGAAAGGTGATGCAGGGGATGCAGGTGAGCAGTCTAAAGTTTCTACTGCTAAAGATGAAATGAATACTACTAATGAGAAACAAGAGGATCCAACTGTTACTGCTGATCCAAGTGTTACTGGTGATCAAAACAAACCTTATTCTTCTGGTTATGATGATACTTCTGAATGGGCTGAAGATGATAGGGAAATCAGAGATGTAATAATGAAAGTAGGTGAAGGAGAGGAAGAAAGACAAAGAGTGAGAGATAAGGTAGAAGAGATACTGTTAAGCGATGAAGAGAATAAAGAAAAGGAAGTTGAGGAGGTCAATGTGTCTAACAAGGAAGAAACTACAGAAAAAGAAAAAGAAATCAATGATAGTGAAGATACTGGTGAAAATGTTACAAAAAATCAAGAAGCTGAACAAGTTAAAAGGGCTCAAGAAGTTCCTCCTGATCCACAAGTAGTACCATTGACTAAAGAAGACATTACTATAGTTGCTGAGTTGGAGAAATTAAAACAAGAAAAGTTGAAACAAGAGGCCATTAGAAAGATTGAAATAGTTGTTGCTACTGAAAGACAAAGAAAGGTTGCTGCAAATAGACCAAAAGAGAAAGCAGTTACACTTAGTATTGGTGACTCTGCTAGACCTACAACTATGACTACAGAGCCTATTATTCCTCCAAGGATCGAAACAAGGCCGATGGGATTCTACATGGGAAAGAAAGAAATCAAAAAAGGTATTTCACGCTGAAGACCCAAACTTTAAAAGAAAGGGAAAGAAAAAGATGAAAAGTAAGGAGGAACTTCAACAGGAACAGGCAGAAAAGAAAAAGAAAGAAGAAGAAGAAGCAAGAGAGAAGGAAAGGAAAAGAAAGCAAGAAGCTGATGATGTTGTGGATGCTAAAAGATTGGCCCAAGAACATATTGAGGAAGAAGTGAAAAGGAAGGCTCAAGAAAAGAAAGATTTTTTAATAACTCAATAGTTGTTGGAGGAAGATGAATCAGAGCTCGGAAAGAAAGAAGAAGAAAAGGCCAAGTCAAAGAGCAACAAGACAATAAAGAGGAACATTAAAAGGGCTGAAGATAAAAAGAAGTATACTGACTTTCTTAAATCCACTGGAAAGTATGGTGGAAAACAGTTAGGGCCAATGAAGTTAGATATGGTGCTCTATTTATATGTCAAGGACAAAAAGCTGTAGAAGGAAGAAGCAGATAGAGCTCAGTTTGAAAGGGAAAGAGATCTGAAGGCTGCATTGGATAGAGGGTACAAGGTTGTTCATTTTGGAGATGAGCAACTGAAGAAGAAAGATGCTGATGAACCTAAGTATGAGTCAATAAAAAGAAAGAAACACCAAGATAGTAATGTTTCTACTGCCAAAAGATCAAAAACAACAGTAGAACCATTTACTACTGGTAAAAGGAAAGAAAGTGTGGTAAGCAGGTTAATAGTGGTGCAAAAAGGGTCAAATCAGGAGCCAAGAAAGTTAAATCTACTAAAGAGAAGGATCAAGAGCAAGAGAATGAAGAGCAGAAGCCAAAAGTCATGAAAGTGAAAGCAGAAGATATCTCTAGGGAGTTTGAATTTGGATGTGTACCTGAAATATATGATGATCAAGTTCATGAAGTTGCTGATAGAATTTTTTATCACATGAAAGACTTGATAATTCATTATGAAGATATCAAGTGTGTCTCAACATTCACAAAGGTTCCTATCATTGATTGGTATGAAATTATGATCAATGGTCACAATGCATATAAAATTGTTAGAGCTTCAAATATTTTTAAAGTGTATAGCAGTTCATTGGAGATATTAAGATATATAAGCAGTCAATACTTGGTGGTTATGTTCTTGATTGGAAAGCAAAAATATTCTCAAAGGCAAGGTATTGTTCCAGACTTTAATGACTTATTTGAGTTATTAGAGATTATGTTTGAGCCAGAGAATGTTCATGAGAAGATTGCAAGATTTACTCCTATTTTGGAATGGATTCCTTATGAAAGCTGTGGAGTGTACTCTCTGAGCAGAAGTGATGGAACTACTGAGTATTTATTGGTTGAAAAGAAGTATAAACATGGAATAAATGTGATGATCAACATGCTTAATGTGAAGTTGAAAGCTCATCAAGATTCTGAAGAAGCTATTCAACTATTGTGGAAGATTAGGTGCCAGATCACAGATCATAGAACCTCAATGTGAAGGGATTTGAAGTTTTTGGCAGCATTCCCTCTAAGTATTGAAGAAACTTATTTTTATGATGGAAAACAGAAGTATAGGGGGAGATTGTTGGGTGTTAGTGAGTTACTACTGGTGGAGTTGTTTATTACTGGTCATCAGTCAAGTTATTACTGGTCACTATTACTACTGTTGCTGCATGGATTGCATAAGAGTTTTTACTGTTGGTTACTACTGTCGAGCTGATAATGTTTGTTACGATTTATTAGCATTTATAATTGTAACAGATTTGTGATAAGTATGAAGTAGAGTCTATTAGATATTGTAACCCGATTATACCTAGGGTTAGTTAGCCTCAAGGTCTATAAATATAGATACTTATATCGTTGTAAGTATTCGTCTATTACGAAACCCTAATTTTAATAGATTGAGGATGTTGGTGGATATCTTGTGTTCTTACTGTTTATTCATATTCATTACTTGTTAATTACTCTCTTGTAATATCAAAGTGTTGATCCGCTGCAAATGTTTTGATAGAGCTAGATCTGAACGTTTGTTTTATACAAACCTAGTTCGAGAGATCCTGACATAAATCATCACAATAAGTCCATTACCAAATAAGTGGTAAAGTTATTAGCTACTCATATTCATACGAAAGTAAACTAATATAGAAAAAGTAGACATAATACCAAATAGTCGATAAAGTAACGTAAGAATTAAGTAAAACGTTAATATTGAAGATAAGACTCCAGAATTATGCTTCAAACTCTCCTTTGCAGCTCCTAAACCGAATGTTGAACTCCAAAATCAAATTGCAAAAGCTGAAAAATAATAGTGAAGCTTCGGTTTGTATTATTGGAAGAAATCTGGATTGCAATAAAACTATCCACTGCGTCACACCACATTGGTTACTTCATCACACTACTTTAATTCCAGAGCCTTCTAACCATTGACTTTCGTTGACTGCGTCGCACCACCCTACCCAGTGCGTCGCATCTCTTAACAGAAGACAAAATTTCGTATTTTCGCTCTTTTACTTGCATTTCTCGACCAATCTTCCACATCTTGATCATATTAACCTGTAACTAGAATAAAACACTTTTCACATGGTTAAATGCAAAAACCTATCCTATCCTATTCATCATGTTTCAATGCGAAAATCGACCGAATATCGCATATAAATATGTGTATAAATATGCAATATCAGAGAGGTTAAGGCATTAAGCGTACCGCAAGGTTAAAATCGAGTGGGCTACCGAAGTCCATATTCTCTATGACAGTAGTTCCAAGACTTGGGTCGCTAATATCGATGGTACTCTCATTCTTAAAGCGTTGCGGGATAATGAAAGAATGACGAGTAGTGAAAATTTCTCGAGTGGGGAGAAATTATTATATGCAGATGATTCTGAAAGATGAAGAGGCTTTAACCGAGGTAGTTCAAGTGTCCGTTCAAAGTCTTGAGTGCAAGGAGATCGAGACATGGGTAATGTCGAGTGTTACTATTGCAGGGAGAAAAGTTATATGTAGATTTGGTGCCCTCAATTTCGTGAAGATTTGAAGAGCTTACGAGGTTCGAAGTGAAAGGTTAAGGATGATGATGGTGAGGCGAATGTGGTTGCTAATTATGATGATGAGTTTATGTTGACAGAAACTCCAAGCAAGGAAATTTTGAAAATAGAAAAACCAAAGTGGGTGTTAGATTCTGTAGTGTCATCACGCATTTGCAATGATCGGACAATGTTTGAAATATTGAACGGTAAGGGACAATTTGGTGAGATCAAAGTAGGTAACAAGAAAATTATGAATATTGAAAGTGTTGGGAGTGTACGCTTCAAGCTTCATGATAGAAGTGTGAGAACTGCTTTGAGTGTGAAGTATGTTCCGGGTGCGACTAGGAATATTCTTTCACTTGGAGTTTTGACGTCTCGTGAATCATGATTACCGTTATGTTGGAAGAAAAGATACTTGCAAAGTTTACAAAAGAGATAAACTAGTTCTTCGAGGATGGAAAAATTCGAAGAATCTATATTTCTTTTAGGGGGAATCTTTGCAAGGAGAGACTTATTGCGAAAGCAATAAAGAGAAAAAGAAGAACGAGAAAATGGTGCATTTCTCTAATAAAGATGAAGTTTTAGGGAATTTGAGTCAACGGAGGATTTCTTAATGTTTGACTTAATTTCCTAAAAGAGAGTAATTCAAGCCTTGGAGAGCAAGTTTTGTAATTCATTAATCTTATAGTAAGTTTTTCTTTTGTGGATTAGCCTTGAGGAGGTGAGCCACCGAAATCGTTGTGTTGTGTTTGATTTTTCTATTTATGTTTATTGGTTATTGTCGTTGTGTTGATTCTACTTGTGGTGATCGATCCCAACAATGAGGTGGGACTTGTGTGATTATTCTCCACCACCATTGGCAAGAACTAAGACGGAGAGTTGGCACATATCATACCTCATACAAATGCATATGATTATAAACATGCCACATTCCGTTCAATATTTAAAAGCAAGCACTTCTTTTATCAGAAATTACAAAAGATGACAGTGGCACTGTGTCCTCACTTTGCGTTTTGAACATGCATTCAAAAGCAACAATGGATGGACTTCCTTGGATTTCCCAAAAAGGCAAAAAACAATGTAGATGATTTGCAAACTTAAATTTTAAAACCCCTAGATGTTTAAAATATGATATGGAGGCGAAGATGATGGAAGTAGCTGGAAACTTAGGAAGGGCTCAAACGGATGTGGTTAAAGATAATGTTCGAGACGGTGGTTAGGGGTGTTTAATATTGCGCATGTGTATGTGATTTTGTGTTTTTCCATAGAAGTCGAGTCGTTCTTAAAAGTGTATACCATACACAAACAACTTTAATATTTTGGGGTAGTAACATAATCCTTCCCTTAATAAACAAAAGTGATATAAAAATAGTTATGACAGATGTCATCCTATTACAGGCCCAATTTTAGTTTTGACAAATTTTGACTATCAAATTGAGTCGAATTTGTTATTTAACCCTAAAATTAAGTCTACAATTTCAATCATCCTTTATTTATCTCTTGATTTAGATATTTAATTATAATCGATTTCTACCGATTGATTATGATTTATGATCTATGTTTCTTATTCATGAAGATGATTTTCGAAGTCATTCTGAAAATCGAAACCAACCATTTAGCGGTTTCAACATTAATGAAATCGTGGGTGGCGGTTTTGTCCGACTAGCGGTTTTAGGTTTGAAGAAATCGTGGTTGGAGGTTTTTCTCACCTGCATATTTATTCCTTAAATTCATGTAAATAACTCTTTATTGTGTCTATATAAGCTATCGATTGTGTATGATATGATTGCATATGTCCTCTCTTCTCTTCCTCTATACTATGGATCTCGATGTCAGTTCTTTGAAAGAAATCAACACTATGAAGGAATCTTGGAACATAAGGTCCGAATCATACATTTATGGAAACAATATGTTTTCCTTAAATCGATGGAGATGTTATCAATCGAGATGGTATTAATGGATGAAACGGTAAACATAAATATTATTATTGTAGTTGTTTATTTATAAATAATCAGTATATGTTATAGCTTCTCATAAATGTTTTTATTGTTGTAGGGACAAAAGATTCAAGTACCGGTTAAAAAGATGTTTATCTTAAATGTTTTGGTTATTATGGTATTAATGGTTTTGTTTATTATATAGTTACACTCCAATAAACAAAAAATAAAAAAAGAACAGGTGTCTGCAAATTAGTATATCAAAAATTTCAATCGCCTTTATATTTCAATTGATACATGTCTCACATCTTTTCTATCTAATAAATGGGAGATAGATCTGATGTCATATGCCTGATATGGCACATCCTTAAACTATCCATCTAAGATTGATTATTGATGTAATGATGTCATTATTCAATTATATTAATTATATATATCAATTGTTTTATGAAAAGGAAGAGAAAACAAGCGAATTGAGGAAGCTATGCAACTTTGGAATACTCGTTGCCAATGGTATCCAAGAAATTTAAATTTGGTCCACCATTCAACAATTTTGAGTTTTCCACTTCACCTTTTCATCTTCTGTAGTCCTCCTTATTTACCAAACCCAAATTCCTTTTCTGTTTCATATTACACCAAGTCGTTTCTTTTTTCTTTTCTAATTATCAAATTCGTGATGTGGGTTTTTAATGTTTTGGATTTGAATTTTTGAAATATATGTTTAATTATGATTTTTTAGGACAAAAAGCTTTAAGAGATCGAGAATTCACTAAGTGTTTTATACAGTCTTTTTTGTGTTTTAAAGTTTGTGACTATGTTAATGCTAAACTGTTTATGTTTAACAAATGGATCCGGTTTCTTTTTTTTGAGATTCCATGGGGTATTTAAATCGCATGTTCTACCAGCAACCCCAACCCCAGGTGCCACCACTCTCCCTCCAGCCTTCATTGAATGGGTTTTACTTTAGTATACTTTCATCAGGTATTATTCAAAACGAGTATATAATGTTTTACATGACAAGTATTTCGTAAAAGAATTTGAGTTAAATGTAAAAAGTATTTCTTAGGATGCATGATCTCCGATGAGTTAGAAATAAAGACTCTAGATTAGCATAAATGCATCAAGTTTATAAAGCATTAAGGGTTGAAATCCTACGGGTAAACGAGTAATGAGTAACATATAAATACTTAAAGATGAAAGCTTTAAGATTGAAATCCTACGGGTAAACGAGTAATGAGTAGCATATAAATACTTAAACATATAAATACTTAAAGATGAAAACATTGAAGGTTGAAATCCTACGGGTAAACATCTAGGGCAATGAAGAACATAAAGCACAGGACCAAAACTAAATACTTAAAGATGAAAGCTTTTTATGTAGAATGCGTTATCTCCGTTGAGTTGGAATTCAAGATGAGGACCAACATATAAATGTTTAGATTACACTAATTCAGTAAACGAGTAATGAATATAAAGTAAAAAATCTTTTAAGAAGTACATATATAAAGTCGAGTTCTTTATATAGGGATGGCCAAGGAACAAAAATCTGATGTTGCATCTTCATTTAGGTGTTTAGCAAGTGTTAATCGGGTTGAGTCTTCCAGTTTTGGTTAATTTCATAATAAGAAAACTCATATTGGAGTTTCTATAAATTTGATGTATCTTTTTGCGAAAAATAAAATCCACACCAAAAATATGAACCATTAGACATTGTTTTTGCTAAAACACAAATAGAATACGGGTTGGGTAACAAGTCGTTTTTGTCATTTTTGGTTATACGACAGTTTAAAGATTTGACCGAATGATTACGAGGTTGTAGGCATTAGAAATGGAGTCAGTAGACTCATGATTTTTTCTCGATATGGATCGAAACATATGTATTGTTTAACCTTTTTATTATCAGGTCCCTGTCCTCGAGTTGCCATACAAATGTCTAAGTTGTGGAAGTTGAGTAAAGAACTATATATGTGGTGCGTATTTTGGGAGGTTGTAAAGAGGATGAACATCTCATCTTACTAAACTTCAAGTGTGTTTTTTTTTATAGTTGATTGTATAGGTTTCATTCTTGTTTCATTAATCATTAGTATTCTTTGGAAAATGTCCATTTATGAAAAAGGTTAGAATGGGAGGTTCTGTAACGGAGGGAAAGAAGACAATACAAATATTATTAGTCAGAGAAGAGGCAACAAGTTTTCCATATCACTCATTCCATCATAACAATCGAATAATTTTAATGAAGTTCAGTTAAAATGTTGCTTAAAATACTTATAGGTAATAAGTTATGTGACAGGAAACTCCTTTGTAAGTATTTTCATTACATAAGAATTTTTAAGTATTTTCAATATATAAAAAAGTATTCATATAAGGAATCTAAAGACTTTTCAATAGATAAATGATAGATAAACTTTATTGGTATGTCTAAAAATCAATCTAATGTATGTATACCTAACAATTTTTTACTCTCATCATATTTTAATGGATAATATATATGCAAAACCTTCAATTTATTTTTATACATACCAATTAGGTCTACGTAATATAAAAATTTACAAAACACAAGTGTAGTACGTTTAAAGTTAAAAGGCATGAAACATTTATAATAAGATTCATGAATTTATTTTTTTGCACTATTTCTAAACGGGTTAAAGTTGTCAGAACGTAACTTATTTTCCCTTACGTAATATAATTTTTTTCAAAACATAAGTGTAGTACATTTAAAGTTGACTTTCATATTCATAGTTAGAGTCAATATTTTGTGTAATAACAATGAAATTGTTTAATTAATCGGTGTTTGAAATTCTGAAGTTTTTAGCCGGTTTAAAAAAGTTTAAGTATTTTATTAGCCGGTTTAAAGAGTTTAGTTACTCAAATAAATTAAAAAAAAATTCATTACATTATATGAAATTTTCAAAAAAATAGGTAATATTCCGACTACCCTAACTTATTTCTAAACATTGCTAAATTTACGTATTATGTCTTTTTTAATACTACCCATGTATACATGGGTGATAAGCTAGTTTAGGGTATCATTAGACACTTATGGAGTTACCAATAGGGGGTCAATTGGCTTATTTTTGCAATTGATTTTCAAATTTATATGTGGGACAGTTAGTCCGAAAATATCGTTTATTCATGTTTTATTCAGTCATGTATTTATGTATTGATATTCTTTACTAAAGCTTAACCCAACAAATTATTTTCAATCAAGAAACCTACATATTATTTACTTTGCTTTTATCAATTTTCATGGCTAACAAAATAGTTTTTTCATAACATTAAGGTTTGTATAATGTAAACTATGTGTACCTCAAATCAAAGATTCTTTGTTATACTATTCACCCTCGTCAAATGGTTTCTATGTTGTTACAATATTTTTTCTTGGATAGGATTATAATCCGGATCATCTAAAGTGTATCACACTTCGAGTTGTTGGAACGTTGTTGAAGATAAGAAGCTGAAGTTAAAGGTATTTCTTTTCAGTTTTTACTAATTAATTTGTTTTTAATGGCATGGTTTATATTATGTTACCGTACCAATCAAAACATCCATGTAGGTTGTAGCAATGTTTGGGCCATCATTCTAAATAGAATGTGTAATGTATGTCATACCAGTCAAAATAAATGCATAGTTGAGATAAAAGGTATTTTCTTGATACACTTGAGAACCAATTCTTCGTATTTTTGTCTAATGAATTATGTAAGGTTTTTCCACCAGCGAAGGGTCAAGAGTGTAAAATAAGAAATTATCGTATAAGGAAATTGTCGAGATTGGTTGAGCGAGTAGTGATTGAGATGCCCAAAGTCTATGATTAATGTATAAGACCTCATAAATTAGTTTATTAAAACTTGTACATTACTATTGAAACGTGTTTTAATCTTGAAATTTGTTCCATATCAAATATAATTATGAAAACTACGTACCGTAAGCATGATGTATTTTAAAATGTACCATGTCCAAACTTGTGACCATCTTACACAAGTTTCTCAATGTGACATTTATTTTCCAACTGACATTGACATAGAAGAGGTTATTTTAATATTAGACATGGTAAAGAGCTTATGTTCATGTTAGACATGGTAAATGGTAAGAACTTATATATAAGCAGGGGCGAGTTTAGTGTGGTCTAAATTTCGAAAATCATTTAGAAACGATGTCGTAATTTCTAGTAGGACATGCCTAAAAAATCAGAAAGGACCTAGATAAAATGTTTGTCTTACAACTTCTAACCAAACATTAATCTTGGTGGAGTGGTTTCCAAGCCTAAGCTTGGAGTTTCAGTTTTAATCAACCAGGGTTCAAACCTTGTTAACCCCACTTTTAATTTTTAATAAAATTATACCCATTACCCATGTTACTTAATTTTTTTTTTTTGCTTAAATTGAAATTTTAATTTTTAATAAAATTAAACCTATTACCCATTACCCATGTTACTTAATTTTTTTTTTGCTTAAAAATTGAAATTGTCGTATATTGAAAAAGAGCGTTTTAGAAGGTATTAGTAACGAAGAAATTGTGAAAATATATCAAGATATTAGACCTCGTAAGGTGCAATTGTAGGAACTTGTAATTTTTAATTGCTTTTGTCGGGTACAATTGTAAGAACTATAATTTCTTTTGCTTATATGACCCATTGCCCCGATCCGCTAATAGTTTTTTTTTTCTTTTTTATCAATAATTATCGGTTCAATTAAATAGTGACTTACGTGCATTTGAGTTCTAGACTCGCCACTGTATATAAGGTGTTGTTTTCGAATTACTCCAAAGCTTATGTAAGGAATATGCTTTTTAATATTGTATATTGTATACATTAACTATTTACAAGATACAAAGAAAATGTTTGTGGGCGTCCAAACCTGACCCATATTGACCCGTACTCATTTACAGTCATAATAAGTCGAACACACATATAGGTTGTCGATTAATTAGTGTTCTCTTTTTTAACCACTTCTTATTTGGTTTTGCAAGAAGCTATTATTAGGGGATGTAGGTTGGCGATTACTATATATTGACAGGATGTTAAGAATTGTGAAAATACCCTCACAAGGAATTTTCCTAAACCGGGAGACAAATGATGTTTTCTTCACTTTATTACTTAATTTGAAAGGAAGGTAAAATTTTCTACCTCACAGAAGATTATGGGAGTTGAATTTTATGAACTGATCATTTCTAAATTTAAAGTAGACGAGTTTTAAATTTTGTTTCTAAAGATAAATGAACTGATTTTTAAGAAGGACTAACACATGAGAAGGGTTTAATGGTTTTGAAATATATTAAACTTTACACCAAAATCTATTGTATACATTGATTTTTCAAAAACTCTATTGCATTTATCAAACTTATACATACATTTATTGAATCTATCAGTTTACCTTTGAACCAGCTAACTGAAAATTTTATTTTTTTAATATCCTTTTAAACAACATGTCATATGCCATGTCAAGAATTTGGGTTAATTGTTTTAAAATACATCGAATTTTACACCATAACCTATTGTATTCATCGACTTTCTAAAGCCTTTATTGTATTTATTAATTTACCGTATGACTCTATTGTGTGCATAGTTTTACCTTTCCTCAAAGTTGCCGGTCACTTTGTTTATTAAATTGTTGACTTGCTGATGTGGCTTGCCATGTCACCAAATAAAGTCAAACATTTTAAGAAATTTACCATAAAATCTTGATTTACTTTATTACACACACTAATAGATCAATATTCTAAAATTTAATTATTTAAACATTTTTAAATGGGTTTTTCTAACGTGTGCCCCGGGGCACACGATAAGTAAAGAATATTCTCCTCGAAAATTGAAAAAGGAAGGAATATTCCATACTTCTTCAATTTTCGAGAAGAATATTTCATACTTTTTCAATTTTCGAGGAGAATATTCCCTGCTTTTTCAATTTTCGAGGAGAATATTCTCTACTTATCGTGTGCCCCGGGCACACGTTAGAAAAAACCTTTTTAAATATATAAGAAAAACACAAACACCTTTCTATTACATACACTAATAGATCAAACACACACATTCACATCTCTTTTCTTCCCTTTTATCTTCAACACCCAAAATCCAAATTAATCCCGATCCCCACTACTAAACCCCAAATTTTGATGCGACGGAATCACACAAACACATGTATCCGGTCACCACCATCAACAACCTACGATATCCACTTGTTCACCTCCATCGCCGTCATGCATCCCCGTTTTCACCTTCTTTCTTATATCTTTTTATCTGTGAAATATGCATCTTTTGTGTGTTGGTTTTTTCTATTTCGTATTCATATATTTAATATCGATGTGAAAAAAGAATAAGTTGAAGTTAGGTTTTGATGTAGGAATTTGTTTGTGGAAAAGTTATAATTTACAATCATGGGTGCTATTTGGGTTCTTAAATGGTTTCGATTTGTGTTTTCATTTGGTTTTGAAAGTTATCTGTGATAGACATTTGAGTTTCCATATTTTTGCAAGTATAAGGAAAGAAAAAAATAACTGTACGGAGAGAGAGAGAGAGAGAGAGAGAGAGAGAGAGAGAGAGAGAGAGAGAGAGAGAGAGAGATGGATTTGAAATAGATGGAGATAGAGATACGTGGATTTATTGCTTTTTTTTGTTTTTTGTTTTAATTAAAAGTATTATTTATTAGAGATATATTTAAAGTTTTCTCTTTTTACTTTGGCAAAAACTTGTGCCACGTCACTTATAAACAAGTTTTAGGTCAAATTATACATTTAATAGACATATATAAGAGATTGATAAATACAATAGATGTTTTAAAAAGTGAATGAATACAATAGGTTTTGATGTAAAGTTCGATGCATTTCTAAACAATTAACCCTCAAGAATTTAACCACAATTTTTTTTCTTTGACTCAATTAATTCCATATTAACCATCTCTCTCCAACTTTTTAAGTTTTGTTTTCATTATCACTAAAAAAACCCAAATCCTTTTGTTTCACATTCAGATCCAAAATTGCCATAATTTTAGTTTCCAATCTATTGTCAAATAATGGAGTTCATTTTTAAAGGATCGTGGTGAACATGATTTCGACATTAGCAGGTGAGATTGTTGGGAAAAACAATGATTTAACCCAAATTAATAAATCTGTTAATTAAAGTCTTAGTCTGAGTGACATGAGTCTGAGTGACATGAGTCTGAGTGACTGAGTCTGAGTGACTTGAGTCTGAGTGACCCTACTCAGACTCATGGAGAGAGGTAGGGCAGTATTTTAGGTATGATAGTTAGATAAAATCTTCTATCCTTTTAGAATATTCTCTTAGATTTATACTTATCAAGCTCACTATTATTGTGTATAAATAGTGAGCTTGAACTTTGTGATTCGCGTACCTTTTTAAGCAATATAACTGTGTGTTATATCTATTCTTTGTTATTATAATTCCGCGATAATAAACAAGAAACTGAGTAATCAATCGATTAATAATAATTAACGTCTAAATACTTATTTGTGATTGATTAGCCATTGTTTGAGATCTTAGTGAGACCTAACAACTGGTATCAGAGCAAATAAGATTTAAATTTTAATAAATTTATAAATCTTAACGATCAATACTTAAAATCTCAAAACAATGTCATCATCTTCAAACTCAACTGCAATGGCCGGTAAAGGAATCCCTGTTTTTAATGGACACAACTTTGCCCACTGGAAGCTTAAAGCTGAATGGCATCTCTCAGGAATCCATGAAGAAATGATAAGAATAATAACTGAAGGACCCATAATTCCTGGAAAGCACATTATTGAAGTAAAGGAAGGTGATAAAGTAGTTCAACGTGCCAGATGGGTTCAAACCGCCAAATCTCAATGGACAGATCAAGACAAGCTGTTGTTCAATCTTGATCCTAAAGCCAGAAGCATTTTAGGAAATGCAGTATCTGAACAAATCTTTTCAAAGATAGCTGGATGCAAAACTGCTAAAGAACTATGGGACACCTTAATTGTGTCCTATGAAGGTGTTCCAGTAGTGAAAGAGCAACGATTGAATAGTCTTATTAGAAATTATGAAAATTTCTATATGAAAGAGAAGGAGACTCTAGCAGACGTCCACACACGTTTTCAAATTATACTGAATGATATGTCAGCTCTAGGAGTGACAAAAGAAGATGATGAAATTTGTAAGAAATTTGTTGATATCTTACCTAACAAATTTGAATATGTCATTACATCTCTTGTAGTAAGTGAGAAGCTGTCCACCTACAAGCTGCCAGGACTCTTTGGTTTATTGTTAAATTTTGAGGAATCTCAAGAAAGGAAAAAGATTAACAATAGAAGAACTGCAAGGGATCCTGAAGCTGCATTAGTTGCAACTAGTAGGAGGAATAAAGAAATTTATTCTAAAGCTGACTCATCTGAATCTGAGTCTCACTCAGACTCAGAATCAGATGATGAAACTGAGGTCAAGAAACTGAAAAGTCAGCTTGCTCTACTAACAATGAAGCTTGAACAGAAGACAGGATACAAAGGAAAGAAACCTTTTGATCTGAAAAAGGTGAAATGCTTTAAATGCAACGAATATGGTCACATGGCTGCTGATTGTAAGGTAAAGAATGCTCAGACTGACCATATGGACGAAGTTGCTGAAAGGGCCCAAAGATATCGACAGAAGTATCTTAAATACAAGAAAGGCAACAGTTCGAACACACAGAAGTCTCAAACTGAACAAAAAGCATTCTTTGCTGAAGAATGGCTAGATGAGGAACTATCATCTGATGAAGATGAAGTGGTGGATAAATATTTGATGGCACTTACAGAAGAGGTGACTGAAGCTGAGAAATCTGCATCTCAGTTTGAAAAGGATCTGAAGGAAGCTGAGAGACTGAGTTGTAACTCAGACTGGAACAAGTCAAAGCTGTATAAGGTACACAATTTTAACTCTTACACAAATGAACAAAAACTTCAAATGTTTGAGTATATTTTTGTTGACTTGACCACCACTTTAGAAGAACAAACTGAACTCAAACAAAAATTCAAAGATTTTGAAAATAATTTGAAAATTAAAGATGATAAAATTAGTGAACTAGAAAGCTACAAAGTACTTTTAAATGCTCAGACTGAAGCTTATAGTGATCTTGCAAAAGAAAATCATAAACTTAGAGAAGAAACTGAGCATTATAAAAGAATTTGCAAATCATGGTGCATATCATCCTTAAAAAATGAAGATTGTTTGAGTAGACAGGTACCCAACCAAGTTCAAGCAGTGTTGGGGGAGGGATTCAGTTTGAAGAAATATATGACTGAAGAAGAAGAAGAAGCTGAAAAGGCAAAAAGAGAAAAAATTATTTTCAAACCAGAAATTCTTCCAAACACTTTCACTTACTTGAAAGGCGAAAAAATAATGATGTCAAATGCTTTTGTCAAACCTGTAATTTCAAAATTGTATAATAAAAGTGATTCTTCATCTTCTTCTCAGTCTGATTGTGTTGAATTGTCTGGAACTGAAAAAACTGTGCAAGCTGAAAAAGCTTCTGTGCATCTAGCTAATAGAGTGCCCAAGGATGTGAATAAATCCAAGATTCACCATCCAGTCAGTCCCAAGAAACTGAATAAAAGTCATGAAACTAAAACTATTGATAAACTGGGAAATCAATTGTTGGAACTGACCAATATAGTCAAAACTTTAGTCAGGAACAAATCCCCAACTCAAGTCAGGCCCAAAACTCCTCCCAATAGAATTTGCTACAATTGTGGTGAAAAAGGGCATGAAGCTGTATTTTGTAAACAATTGAATCAGTCTAGACCACGGAAAATTAATGTTCAAAAGTCAGCTCCACCAAAACCTTGGACTGCCTCACATAGGTCTGTCTCATCAAAGCCAGTTTCTCCTCAAAAGCAAAGGAACAGTTCTCCATTAAAGAAACCATCTGTGCAACCCAGTAAAACTAAGTCAGTCCCATCTCGAGTCAGTCTCAAGGACACCCCATGTAAATACTGTGGTGTTATAGGTCACTATTCTATTAATTGCATGAAGGAAATCAACAAATGGAACTATACCAGTCCCAAAACTGACTGCAAGATTAAACCTGAACTTAAACCTGCTCCAGTTCATGGATCCACTCTAAAGTGGGTACCCAAAAGGAACTAACTTCTTCCATTTTCATGTGCAGGACTCTACAAAATGGTATCTAGATAGTGGAGCATCAAGGCACATGACAGGAATGAAGTCTTTTCTACAAGACTATAAGGAAGAAGATGGGCCTCAAGTAAGATATGGTGATAACGGGGTATCAATGACTCGTGGATATGGAAAGATTCATGCTGGAGCTGTTACATTCAAGAGAGTGGCATATGTAGAAGGATTACAACATAACTTACTCAGTGTGAGTCAGATTACTGATGAGGATCATGAAGTCAGATTCAGGAAACAAGCTGGAATAATCTATAATGCTAAGAAAGGGGAAAACTGTTGTAGAGGCTTCTCAGATTCAGGGGGAGAACGTAGATGAATTAGATGCTACAATTGTTGAATCTGAAATCCCCAAGCAAAGTTTGAAAAGGAAGAATGAAGAGGGGGAGAAAAGGTACTATAAGACTACCAGGTTTAACACTAAAACTGGTAAGTCTGAGGTATTTTATGAAACTGATTGGAGTGACATTTCGAGTGATGAGTCTGAGAAGGAAGAGAACAAGGGAAAAGGCAAAGAGGGGTATGCCAGTGACCCAGATCAGACTGAAGAAGGAAAACAAATGGAGGTACAGACTGAGCTTGAGACTGAGGTTAAGAAGAAACAAGATGAAGCTGAGAAATTGGCCAAACTTCAAAGGTATGCTCACAACTCTGGAATGACAGTGGAGCAATACAAAGAATATGTGAAGGGACTATACCAGGAGAGGTTTGAGTTCAATCCTTATGATCAATCATCAAAAGCAGCTGCAGAGCTTGAAGCTGAGATGAAAGCTGAGGAAGATCAGGCGATTGAAGAAGAACAAATGAGGATAAAAGCTGACAGACTGATGGCTAAACAAGTTCTCAAAGAAGAAGCCAGGCTGAATTACATTGAAACAAATTTTACAATAAGGAAGCACAAGAACAGAATTCAAAATTTAGAGTGCACAAGTCCTGGTGGATCTGATCTTCTACTCACATGCTACCACAGAGGAGGGTCTTACAAAGTTGGACTAACCAGGTTACATACTCTGGGTCTGGAGGAATGGAAAGAAATAGCTAAGCTGAGCTCAGGAATAATAAATATAGATCACATAATGGCTATAAAAAGAGAGGCTGCATCCAATGTCAATGTTGCTCATATGTTAAATCTGATGCCTGATGAAAATTACAGAGCCTTCTGTACTATGCACAAGGTAAGAGCTGGGGCTAAATCGTTGGGTCTGGAAACAAGTAACATGCATCCTGTTCCCAGAGAAGTCACATTTCAAGACAGGACCTATATAGAAACTGAGAAGCATGCAGGTCTATGTTACGTAGATTGTGGGGGAGAGGAAAGCTTTCAAGCCAAAGACAGACTTCATATGGTATCCATTTATCACTGCATTGCTCTACTTAGTGAATGTGAGTCTGCTCAGTGTCTCCCATTTAGACTGAAGCTGATTAGCTGGCTGTTCAACAATCTAAGGAGAATTGAAGAAATAGGAACTTTGGCTGATAAAGTGGAACTGATCAAGAAAGAGTATCAACTGCTATTCCACAAATCTGACACTGAAATGGAGAGACTACTTGCATGGAAGACAGAGAGGTTGAAATGGCTAAATGAAGTGAATCAGCCTGTGCCATTTGAGACCTCCTTGAAGAAAAAGAAGAGAACAGTCAATAAAAGAAAGTAGACTGTCACGTGTATCTTTTGTTCACAAACAATATGTCTTTAACTAATTATGTTTGTGTTTATTTTTGGTGCATGGGTTGTAAAAGACTTTAATTGAAACAGATAGGGGGAGATTGTTGGGAAAAACAATGATTTAACCCAAATTAATAAATCTGTTAATTAAAGTCTTAGTCTGAGTGACATGAGTCTGAGTGACTGAGTCTGAGTGACTTGAGTCTGAGTGACTGAAGCTGACTACTCAGACTCATGGAGAGGCGTAGGGCAGTATTTTAGGTATGATAGTTAGATAAAATCTTCTATCCTTTTAGAATATTCTCTTAGATTTATACTTATCAAGCTCACTATTATTGTGTATAAATAGTGAGCTTGAACTTTGTGATTCGCGTACCTTTTTAAGCAATATAACTGTGTGTTATATCTATTCTTTGTTATTATAATTCCGCGATAATAAACAAGAAACTGAGTAATCAATCGATTAATAATAATTAACGTCTAAATACTTATTTGTGATTGATTAGCCATTGTTTGAGATCTTAGTGAGACC
Source organism: Senecio squalidus (assembly GCA_910822075.1). Classification (NCBI taxonomy): domain Eukaryota; kingdom Viridiplantae; phylum Streptophyta; class Magnoliopsida; order Asterales; family Asteraceae; genus Senecio; species Senecio squalidus. The sequence goes on along the minus strand of CAJVGC010000001.1, from coordinate 60,727,291 downwards.
TAACAGAGATAGAGGAGGACGCCGGTGTTTTATTACCAACCGTAACGATATGGCTCGTAGATGAGGACATTGAGCAAGATGTGACAGTAATCGAAAACGTCAACGAATTTAGTTCCGATTCGGGTGTGTTCGTGCGTATGAGTTTGTAACCGGTAATCGAACACGAAATATAATATTGCGAAATCAAATTGATGCCTAGTTTCTTCCCCATTTTCAGCCATTATTGAACATGGAATCAAATTGAAGTTAAAGATCGGGTGTTTGTGTTTGTGGCATATTAAAAAAGGTTTTGTAGTTATGGATCGAAGAGAGATTAAGATCTGTAAACTAGTAAATAGAATATTTATATACTATTTTAATGTGAGTGAGTTGGAAAATAAGATAAAAAAATCGAAATAGCAAGTGGAAAAACCGGATCCAAGTAAGCAAAAAACAAGTTTCAGGTCAGATTATATGTACGATAAATACATATAAAGATTAATACATACAATACACGGTTTACAAATTGAATGTATAGAATAGGTTTCGGTGTAAAGTTTAATGCATTTTGAAACAATTAACCCCATGGGAATGTAACAAATTTTGTTCGATTTGCTATTGTGTGTATTCAACTCTTAAAATTTCAATTGTGTGTATTTAATTTTCATTTCTTTTATAAATAATGTAAGAACCCGATTTTTTTTTAAAGTATTCAATATTTAAATCGGTTACACGTCAGTAAAAATCTGATTCGTTGCATCATTTGTGAAAAAAGTAAAAGTTTAATACATACAATAGGAGTTTTGAAAGTTTGATATATATAATAACAAATAAAATAAAATTTATTACATTCTCTTTCACTTAGCATTCTAGTGATACTGTCGAGCAAATATTTGTGTATCATCTTGAATGTGGCATGTGTGAATATAAATGACAAACCATTTGCTTGATTGAAGTGATATTAATGGTTTCAAATTAGATGACCCTTATGCAAGTCTTTGGTTAAAATTATAATAAGTCAAAATTGTTATTATCCAAGTGAGACAAATTTTAACGGTAACTTCCGAATATTTTGTTCTGCTTATGAATTGTTTGAAAAAGGAGTGTAGTCTCGATCCTCAAATTTGAAATGATGGAATGTCTCAATGTAATATTAATGGAAGGTTTTTGTATATCCTTTACATTAACTTAAGTCTTTCTTACATTGTCCGCGTAATACACGAGAACCCAATCTAATATAAAAATAAGCTAAACCTTATATAATTTTAAATAAGACACCAATTCTAACCAATTCAAATCATCGCTATAGTTCTATCATGTTTTAGGCGCTTTGTTTAGTTGTATGAAAATATAAATAAACATATTTTAGAAAAAAAAATTGAAGGAAAATCTATTTTAAAATAATCCCCATAAACACTAATGTATGTTCAAATTATATTATTTCAAAAACTTTTTAATAGAAACAAAATTTACACTATTTTCTGTCTAATTTTGTTTTCAAATCTTTATTTGTTTGAATGGAGTGTTTGTTTCAACTTATGTATAGAGCTTATATATTTATATATTGAAAAGTTTATAACTCGGAGACAAGTTTGATGTATTTTATGTTTGATATTTTCTAATTTTTGGTTTTTCTAATTAATGTAGTTTTCAAGGTTTAATGAAATAAAATTTCATTTCACTATTTCTTTGAATAACTAATATGAAAATTAAAAAATAATCAAAAAGATAGACAGAGTAATCGCTGACTATAAAGACGAATCGTAGTGCATCACTCGTTCAGAAGAGGAAATGATGCGACGCTAATGTGACAATCAGGTATCGTTAGAGATAAGTTGAGTTGTCCACGACAGATGCAAACATACAATCGATTAGAATGCTAACTGATACAAGTACGAAATATCAAAACAAATAGTATCGAAACCGACCTTAACTGAGAGAAGAGAACATGGATACATGACTACTTTTTACAAAAAAAAAAAAAAACAAATTTCAATTGAACTTATACACACACCTATCCCACATCGCCTAGAGAAAAGATTTTATTACTTTTTATAAACCTTGATCAAACATAGTTTTTTGCTGGACTTGGTGACTCAAGCCTGAAACCCAAGTGGGTGCATTAAGATGGGTTTGAGGGGAGGTTGAATGGTTGATCACATGCCGGGGGCTCTCAAGGTTCACGGCCGCATCTATATGAAGATGTCCACGGTGTGGAAATACATAGACACACCGTAGCGCAAGGGGTTCTACATCTGTAGACAGCCAGATGGCCCAATCATCGAAATTAATATCATATTTGCTGACTTCTCAGAGCAGTAACATCTTCTCGTAGTAGCAACCGCCACGAACTTGAGTCTTGGCTAAACTCCTTCAACCCCTACTCCCATCTTTTTCCAATCAACACACGTTTAGTCTAATCATGTTCAAAATCCGAGCCCTATTTTTATGAAGCTCCCGTTGATCTTGTCGAAACAATAATATTTAAACCTTAGGTCGTAAAACAAGGTACAACGAAATACTTTTTCGACTTACTTAAAGAATTCTTGATCCAGGTTGTTCGGTTTCAAACTAGGAAACAAAATCGATTTTAATAATATTATTCGAGCCTGAAACGACAATGTTTCAGGTTTTCTATTTACTCGGTTTTTATGTTTGGTCTTCTGATCAAACAACTTTAACACAATGGGGACGTTGGATTAGGAAGTTTGCGGAGGTTTGTTAGATTGTCGTATGTGTGTCTGGTCTTAAATAGAGCTAGTCACTAGATATCTCTTTCCATCCAACCTGTAGTTGAAGCTTGGGCGGCGTATGTGCTGACTTCTCAGAACAGCAACCGGCAAAAGTGACTATTAAAGTTGCGAATTGTGATCTCTTACCCGCTGGCTTCACTAAAACTTCTATGGTCCTTGTTCTCTCCTACAACCCGTACTCCCATCTTTTAGAACCGGCTAGATTTGTTCCGTGGTTTAAATCTGATAATTATTTTTTAGGTTCATCTGATCTTTGATAAAATGTCTCTACAGATTTGTCGATCTGTGGCTTCCAAATTCTGCATCAATGGATTCCGGAGAATTTATTAAATGTATGTCTGCTTCTTATTGAACACATAGGATTTTTTAAAGGCACCTAAGCTTTGACTTTTGCAGATTAGTCCAACTCGACTTTATCAAGATCGAAATTACATGATCCGATACTACATGTTCAAAGACACACACAAACTCATCATTGTCTATAACCGGAACTCTGCAATATTTTTGGACATTTTAAATGTCAATAACTATCAGAATTTAAAAAACCCATAGATATGAAATAACGATAGGGTCTCCCAAACAAATGATGAATGAGAAAACCAACGGATCTAAATACAAAATCCTATATCGAAACAAGTTGTCTCGAAACCAGCCTTAACGGAGAGGAAAGAACACGGAGACACAACTTGTTATTAAAACAAATTTCAATTGAGTTCATACACACCTGTCCCACATCGCCTAAGTAAACGAATTTCTTACTGTTTATAAACTTTGGCCAGACTTTGTGTCTTGCCGGACTTGGTGACTCAAGTCTGTGACCCAAGTGGGGGCATTAAGATGGGTTAGAAGGGATGTTGAATGTTTAGTTAAGTAACCAAAGCAATACATATGCCGGGTTCCGAAGGTTTGTGGCGGGCATCTTGAATAAGACGCACCGTAGGCGTTGGCACGGTGGAGCTAAATTGACCCGGGACACCGTGAGCTGGTGGTTGGTGACCTCTCCTTGAAGAGTGACATCTCCTCTAGAGTAGAGCAACCACCGGAATAGCATATTCCATCCAACGAGGACGTTGGGTGAAGGAGCAGCTGACTTCTCAGAGCAGCAACCAGCACCAACACGAACTTGAAGTTAATCTTGCTTGGTCTTCGCTAAACTCCTTCAACCCCTACTCCCATCTTTTTCCAACCAACGTCTTCGCTAAACTCCTTCAACCCCTACTCCCATCTTTTTCCAACCAACAGATTTTGTGTAAATCATGTTCAAAATTCGACTCATATTTTGATTAGGCTCCCTTTGATCTTGTTGAAACAATAATATTTAAGACAACAACTCCAACAAAATTCTTTTTCGACTTACTTAAAGAATTTTTGATTCCGGTTGGTTTGGTGTTAAACTCGGAACAAAAATGAATTTTTTTAAGGGAGGCCATAGTGCGTTGAAAAGAAAGATTTAAACTACTTCTTTTTATATACTAGGCGTATTTGCACGGTGGCAATTTCTAAAGAGATTTGTCACGAACAATGACCAGAATCGGGAGTTTTGTGTCTTTAATCGCCGCCGACCTGCTACTTTCTAAAATTAAAACACATGGTTTGTACCTATTTCCTGCTACTTTGTGTTTACCTCGAATGTATAAAACTCAGCTTCCAACAATAACATATTTATTTACTCACTTTTATTTTTCTTTTAACAATATCAAATCAGTGAATATTCATATCAAAAAAAAATCAAATCAGTGAATATGTGTGGAATCGTTCTCGCCGGTTAACCGCCGCCGACTTTTTCTGGAGCTCCGATCTTCTCAAAACCTCCCTCTCAAAGCCTCTTCAATTCACCAGTTTGTTGGCACAACTATCAAACACCTTCTCTGCCACGGAATTGAAAATGGTAAATATTGTATCACTTGTCTTATCAACAACATGCACATGGACCCTATACCTGCAACAACGAAAACAAACATTACAAAAGGAAGGAATTGGGTAGGTTAATACCATAGTCCCTACATAAAACAACTCAAAACAACAACCTTATCATAGGGTACTTGCAAAAGTCATTGCAAAGATCACAAAAAAACAAACCATCCTTTACAACTAACTCTTTGCTGCACTCTCCACAACTCTTGTAGCACCAACCCGATTGAGTATATAGACGATCAACTATTGCCAAAACAGTGAAAACATGGTCTTGTAGGCCATCGGTCAACGGCATGCCAACCAACTTGCCAATACTAATTTGCATAGCTGCCAACGCCTGGATCATTTTGCAAGAGGAATACAAAGCCGTTATTTATAGGTCATGGGGCAACTAAAGAGTTAGGAAATAGTAAAACTCTCCATTATGGTTCTTAAACAATATTAAAAGATGGGGCAACTAAAGAGTTAGGAGTTTAACGTTGGGCAACTAAAGAGTTAGAACATAGTAAAACTCTCCATTATGGTAATTAAAACATATATTAAAAGATGGGGCAACTAAAGAGTTAGGAGTTTAACATGGGGCAACTAAAGAGTTAGGACATAGTAAAACTCTCCATTATGGTAATTAAAACATAGGGCAACTAAAGAGTTAGGAGTTTCAAATGCACACCATTCCACTATTTGGGATAACTCACACCTTAGATGGTTTACAACCTTAGATTATAAGTAATAGTAGATTTTAGCAGCAAGAACTTGTTATTTGTATGTACTAGAAGTCTATCCGCCTTAAACATCAGCGATGATTGTTCGGTCAATACCAATTCTTTTCATAGATATTCAGCATTAACATGCTAAGTATGATTTATGATGTATAATATTTGTCAGGATCTGTCGAACTAGGTTTGAATAACAGTTTATGTATACAATATGAATAAGAATGAATAATCAAGAACACAATCAGTTTTCCACCAACTCCCCAATTATATTTTGATCAGAAATATAACGAATATTTACAACGATATCAGGATCAAGGACACCTTGATCTTGGGGTTTAACCTAGTTTTTCTAGGTTTACATCACCATGCATTTTCTATGCATTCACTCGTATATTTTTCTCTATGAATTCATTAAGGTTTTATAACCTTGATTCTAACAAACTCTTACGAATTCGTAGAAATAATAATTACAAAGATTGATATCTTTGTAACCTTCCTAGAATATTTCCAAATCCCTATAATAATGATAAAGATAATTACAAATAAAAATCAAATCTAATCATATCTTATCTTAAATTATTCTTTATCTTCTCAGCAGTATTAACTCTTGATAGGGCAGTAGTAACTGAGTTGCAGTAGTAACTGAGCAGTAGTAACTGTCACTAGTAGAAACTTCTTCACCAGTAATAATTCTACCAGTATTAACTGTCATCAGTAGAAACTTTCTATGAGCAGTAGAAACTATCACTTATTCTTTTTTCAATATAAATGAGCAACTCCAAAACTACTATTTCTTCACCCTTATCAGTTTATATTGTATCATCAAATCACAATATGAATAATTAATTATCCAAACAATCTTCCCCTATTTGATGATGACAAAATAACAAACAATAAACTGAAAAACTTCCCCTACAACCGAGATCTCTTTGAACAAGTTAATACTTCTTGTACCGTTCATATTTCTATCAAAACACGCCACTTTTTAATGTAAGTAGACTTTCGATACATTTAATACATTTAAGCCTTCAATTCTTGTTCTATGCCACCACACTTCATATAAGTTGCAAATCATATCATCTATATAATATCTTACCCTTTTTGACATCATCCAATAGGAGAACTTTGAAATATGCAACTTTGAACATCTCTTTATAACTGTGAACCATATTAAACTACTAATCTAAGCTTTCCAATGTCTCAAATTACCCTCCATGAAACACACACTCAGCCAAAAAATGAATTTCAACAGTGGAGACTCAAGATAGCAGTAGTAATAAAGTTGAAGTAGTAGACCTTCTTCTTTGAATCGAGAGTTGTTCTTCTTTCATGAGGTTAAATCATATTTCACAAATAAGAACCTTTTCCTCAAGTGGTGCATGTATAAGATCACATCTTCCCCTCAAACGAATATTTAGATATTAATACCGCCTTTATAGTAACCATGGAGAGCAAAACAAGCAGTACTAACAAAGAGGAGCAAAACTAACTTCACCATCGAATAGAAAAATGTGTATTGTAGTACTAACAACGTAGCAGCAGCATCAATATAAGCACAATACTAGCTAAAACTTTGCAGCATACTAAAAATTAAGTAACTTTTCATTGACAAATCCGATCATGCTCAAATTTTTGCCCAAAGTAGATCTGTGTATCTCAAACCACATATCAAAAAATCACAACAATCCAATGGTTAACGAATACACAATGATCTTTTTTCCACAACTACGCTCAGCAAACAGTAACCATTCACAAGGTATACATGGTGTTCTTTATTGGCACAAAAGATGAAACACGTGAAATTCTCAGAACATTCATAACAAGAATTGAAAACAAAACAAATAAGAAAGTGAAGATCATCATATGTGACAATGACGTTGAGTTCAAAAACCAGGAAATGAATGTGTTTTGCAATGAAAAGGGAAAAGAGAGACAATACAGTGCACCAAGACCTCCTTAGCAAAATGGGTTTGCAGAAAGGAGAAACTAAACTCCATTGAAGCAGCAAGATCAATGCTAGTTTATTCAAAGGTTCCTATCACATTTTGGGCAGAAGCAGTGAATACTGCATGTTATGTTCAAAACAGGGTAATAATTGTAAAAGCATATACAAAGACCCCTTATGAGCTCTTTCACAAGAGAAAGCCACTCAAAGCTTTTTAAAACCATTTGGGTGTCCTTGTACAATTTTGAATACCAAAGAACAACTAGGGAAGTTTGACAGCAAGATAAATGAAGGATTCTTTGTAGGTTACTCCACACAAAGCAAGGCATTCAGAGTATATAACATTAAAAACAAGATTTTTGAAGAAAGCACAAATGTGACTTTTAATGAGAAGACCATGAATGCTACTGCAGAAGGACCATATTGGTTGTTTAATATTGATGAACTAACCAAGTCTTTGAATTTTCATTTTACAGTTCAATATGAGAGGGAGACTGGAGATGGTGTTACAACTGGTGATTCAGTTAATAATAGTGAATCAGTTAAAACTGGTCGTTCAGTTAAAAATGGTACTTTAGTTAACACTGGTCATTCAGTTACTACCGATAAGTCTTCAAACACTGGAAAGAATGTTAAAACTGATGGAACTACATCAAAAGTTAATATTGCTTCATCTGACGAAAATGAAAAATCTATTTATTTTCCATACATCACCATTGATCCACCGGGAGTGTTTTAGTCCAAATATTCAAGTGATGATAGCTTCAAAGACAGTGATCAAGATACTAATGATTTGAGCAGTAAGAAAGATGAAGAAATGCCCGATTTAGCTGAAATTAATTCAGATGGAGAAGAAATCATTACTAGTAGTAACTCAGCAGACTGTAGTAATATTGAAAATACTCCTCAATCAAAGAATGATGAATTGCAAGAGAAAAATGATACAAATTTGGATCAAGAAGTAATAGAAGAGCAGCATCAGAGTCATAGGGTCAATAAAATTAATCCACTGCAACAAATCATTGGTGACTTGAATTATGTAGTTCAAACAAGTAGGATAACTACACAAAATCTTAAATGAATGTTTATTTGTGTGCTTTCTCTCACAATTAACACCGAAGAAGATAGAACAAGAAATTAAATACCCAAGTTGGATTGAAGCAATACATGAGGAATTATTACAGTTAAACCTTAAGCAATTTGGACATTGGTAGTATTTCCCAGTGGAAAAAGAGTATTCGGAACTAAATGGATATTCAAGAATAAAACTGATGAGAGGGGTATTGTCATTAAAAACAAAGCAAGATTACTAGCACAAGGATACACTCAGGAAGAGGGGGTTGATTATGATGAGGTATTTTCCCCAGTTGCAAGAATTGAAGCCATAAGGATATTTCTAGTTTTTGCTTCATTTAAAGGTTTTATTGTGTACCAAATAGATGTGAAGAGTGCATTCTTATATGGGAAGATTGAAGAAGAAGTTTATGTGTGTCAACCTCCAAGATTTCAAGACCAGACATAATGTTCAGTGTATGTGTATGTGGAAGATATCAGACTAGTCCTAAGGTTTCACATTTGACAGCACCAAAAAGAATTTTCAAATACTTGAAGGGTAAGCCATACTTGGGATTGTGGTATCCAAGAGACTCTCCATTTGAACTTATTTCATATACTGATAGTGACTATGGAGGAGAAAATCTCGATAGGAAGTCAACATCAGGAGGATGTCATTTCTTTGGGTGTAGATTGATTTCATGGCAATGCAAGAAACAGACCAATGTCTCTACATCTTCAATAGAGCAGAATATGTTGTTGCATCAAGCTGCTATGCTCAAGTTCTCTGGATTCAGAATCAAATGATGGATTATGGTATTTTTCTACATACTCCTTTTTTTATGGATAATAAGAGTACCATAAGCATTGTTAATAATCCAGTAAAACATTCTAAAACCAAACACATCAATATTCGTTTTCATTTTATCAGGGATTGTAATGAAAAGAAACTCATTCAGGTAGTGAAGGTTCACACTGATAATGAATTTGCAAATCTTTTCACTAAAGCATTTGATGTGGGAAGATTTACTTTTTTTATCAACAGAAGATTTACTTTTTTGATCAACATTATTGGCATGATTAATCCTAAATAGGTTTATTTTAAAATGATAAATATGTGTTTGAAATGTGTTGTACCAAGCATATGTTATTATGTGTTTGAAACAGTTACTACTAATGATTCCTACTGCTAGTCATTATCACTGCCAGTAGTTAATACTGGTGGAAGTTACTACTGTTAAATGTTTGAAACAGTTACTACTGATGATTCCTACTGTTAGTGGTTATTACTGCAAGTAGTTAATACTGGTGGAAGTTACTACTGCTTTTGGGAATGTTTTGTTTTTGGTGTTTCTACTGCAGGGACTAATTGGTATAAAATAGCAAAATATCTCCAAGATTATTAAGTCTCATTCAAATCAAAATTTTCGCTCTATCTCTCTAAACCTTTCTCGCTCTCCATAAACCCTAATATATGTTCTTCGAAATCCTAAGATCATCTTCGTCTTTTAACCCTAAATCCTATTCAATGGCAAATCAACAACTAGTCTTTGGGATTTTTCATAACATCATTGCCGATTTAGAACATCATCCCGAAGCCATTGATTTTCATTCCATCATCAACTTTCTTCACCAATCAAGAATACGTTATGCGTTACCGGTTAACCCTAAGGTTTATGAAAATCACATTAGAGCGTTTTGGACTACAACGATTTTTAAAGAGGTCAATGGAGTTCAACAAATTAAGGCACTAGTACACAAACGGGATGTTGTTGTTGCAGAGTCTATAATTCGATCTCATCTTAAACTTCAAGATGACTCTGGTATAACTTCTATTTCTAATCAAGAACTATTTGCAATTTTTCAAAGAATGGGGTACGAAGGAAGTTTGTCTAAATTTACTTTTCAAAACGCACTTCTTTCTCCCTAATGGAGGTTTTTAGTTCATGTCTTACAACAGTGTATTTCAAAGAAAAGATACACCTGGAATGAGTTTAACAAGACTATTGCTACTGCTATGGCTTGTTTAGCAACATGAAGGGTGTTCAATTTTTCAGACATGATTTTCAATGATTTAAAGTGGAATCTTGCAAATCCAGAAAACAAGTTTTTAATGTATCCACCTTTTTTTACAAATAATTCTGGATAAAGAACTTGGTACTTATTCCACTAAAGGAAAGGTCATACTCATGGATTCTCACTCTAAAAAGACGTTTTCAAACATGAGGAGACATGTCAATTCTTTTTCTGGAAAAGTGACCCCATTGTTCTATAAAATGTTGGGTGTCCCAGTTCCTACTGGTGAAGGATCAAGTACTCCACTTGAATCCCAACCCACACCACCTTTTTCATCCTCAGTTCCTAGTGAAAAACAATCAAGTGTTTCACATGCACCTTCATCTTCCTCTAAACAAGAACCATTGAAAGAATATGTGAGAAAGTCTAAGAGGGTTCCTTCCCCTCTTGGTCTTAAAGAATAACCCAAAGCACAAAAACCTAAAGTTCATACTAAAACTTCTAAATCAGTTCCTACTGATACACAAAAAATGGGTACAACTGAGCCCTTACCCAAGCTCCAACAGAAGGTGGTCCTTAAGGAGGGGGGGGAGACCATGGTGGAAGGGCTCATACTACTGATGTACCACCTAGTGGTGCACATGATAGTGTGAAAGGCACTAATACCCAACCAACGACAACTCTAGATGATGATGATTCTTTTGAATCGTTGTTAAGAGGACCCGCGTGCTAAGAAACCATGGGGGAAGGTGATGCTCGTTCTAGGAAAGAGGCACCTTCTAAACCTACTTCTAAGGAACCGCCAACTGTTGGTACTCAACAGAAAAGTGGGGAGGAAATATATTCATACTCAAACCTTGAATTGACGGAACACTGCCTTAAATGTACTGAGAAAGTTCTTGCTCAAACTGAGGATATAAAACAGCTCAAGAAGTTAGTTTTCAAACTGGTTAAAGAAGTCAAACATTACTCCATGAAGAAACATGTAAAAGTAGCAGGAAGAGTGGTTCTAAGGGGGAGCATAGGACTTCAAAGAAAAGACCATACAAGTTGCCATCTCCCTCTAGTTCAAGCTCTAGCTATTCTGGAAAGTCTGAAAGGAATGCTGCCAAAAATGGGGAGAGTGTTGTAGATTAAAAGAAGAATGATACTACTGATGAAAAAGAGAATACAGGTGAAAAGGAGAATACAGATGAGCATGTTAATGTTTCTAATGGTATTAAAGGTGATGCAGGGGATGCAGGTGAGCAGTCTAAAGTTTCTATTGCTGAAGATGAAATGAATACTACTAATGAGAAACAAGAGGATCCAACTGTTACTACTTATCCAAGTGTTACTGGTGATCAAAAAAAACCTTATTCTTCTGGTTATGATGATACTTCTGAATGAACTGAAGATGATAGGGAAATCATAGATGTTATAATGGAAGTGGGTGAAGGAGAGGAAGAAAGAAAAAGAGTGAGAGATAAGGCAGAAAAAATACTGTTAAGAGATGAAGAGAATAAAGAAAAGGAAGCCGAGGAGGTCAATGTGTCTAACAAGGAAAAACTACAGAAAAAGAAAAAGAAAACAATGATAGTGAAGATACTGGTGAAAATGTTACAAAAAATCAAGAAGCTGAACAAGTTAAAAGGGGTCAAGAAGTTCCTACTGATCCACAAGTAGTACCATTGACTAAAGAAGACATTACTATAGCTGCTGATTTGGAGAAATTAAAACAAGAAAAGTTAAAACAAGAGGCCATTAGAAAGATTGAAATAGCTGCTGCTTCTGAAAGACAAAGAAAGGCTGCTGCAAATAGACCAAAAGAGAAAGCGGTTACACTTAATACTGGTGAATTTGCTAGACCTACAACTATGACTACAGAGCCTATTATTCCTCCAAGGATCGAAACAAGGCCGATGGGATTCTACATGGGAAAGAAAGAAATTGAAAAAGGTATTTCAAGATGAAGACCCAAACTTTAATAGAAAGGGAAAGAAAAAGATGAAAAGTAAGGAGGAACTTCAACAGGAACAGGCAGAAAAGAAAAAGAAAGAAGAAGAAGCAAGAGAGAAGGAAAGGAAAAGAAAGCAAGAAGTTGATGATGTTGTGGATGCTGAAAGATTGGCCCAAGAACAGATTGAGGAAGAAGTGAAAAGGAAGGCTCAAGAAAAGAAAGATTTTTTAATATCTCAATAGTTGTTGGAGGAAGATGAATCAGAGCTCAGAAAGAAGGAAGAAGAAAAGGCCAAGTCAAAGAGCAGCAAGACAATAAAGAGGAACATTAAAAGGGATAAAGATGAAAAGAAGTATAATGACTTTCTTAAATCCACTGGAAATTATAGTGGAAAACAGCTAGGGCCAATGAAGTTAGATATGGTGCTCTATTTATATGTCAAGGACAAAAAGCTATAGAAGGAAGAAGCAGATAGAGCTCAGTTTGAAAGGGAAAAAGATCTGAAGGTTGCATTGGATAGAGGGTACAAGGTTGTTCATTTTGGAGATGAGCAAGTGAAGAAGAAAGATGCTGATGAACCTAAGTATGAGTCAATAAAAAGAAAGAAACACCAAGATAGTAATGTTTCTACTGCCAAAAGATCAAAATAACAGTAGAACCTGGTAAATGGAAAGAAAGTGTTAGTAAGCATGTTAATACTGGTGCAGAAAGGGTGAAATCAGGAGCAAAGAAGGTTAAATCTACTAAAGAGAAGGATCAAGAGCAAGAGAATGAAGAGCAGAAGCCAAAAGTCATGAAAGTGAAAGCAGAAGATATCTCTGGGGAGTTTGAATTTGGATGTGTACCTGAAATATATGATGATCAAGTTCATGAAGTTGCTGATAGAATTTTTTATCACATGAAAGACTTGATAATTCATTATGAAGATATCAAGTGTGCCTCAACATTCACAAAGGTTCCTATCATTTATTGGTATGAAATTGTGATTAATGGTCAAAATGCGTATAAAATTGTTAGAGCTTCAAATATTTTTAAAGTGTATAGCAGCTCATTGGAGATATTAAGATATATAAGCAGGCAAGACTTGGTGGATATGTTCTTGATTGGAAAGCAAAAATATTCTCAAAGGCAAGGTATTGTTCCAAACTTTAATGACTTATTTGAGTTATTAGAGATTATGTTTGAGCCAGAGAATGTTCATGAGAAGATTGCAAGATTTACTCCTATTTTTGAATGGATTCATTATGAAAGCTGTGGAGTGTACTCTCTGAGCAGAAGTGATGGAACTACTGAGTATTTCTTGGTTGAAAAGAAGTATAAACATGGAATAAATGTGATGATCAACATCCTTAATGTGAAGTTGAAAGCTCATCAAGATTCTGAAGAAGCTATTCAACTATTGTGGAAGATTAGATGCCAGATCACAGTTCATAGAACCTCAATGTGAAGGGATTTGAAGTTTTTGGCAGCATTCCCTCTAAGTATTGAAGAAACTTATTTTTATGATGGAAAACAAAAGTTTAGGGGGAGATTGTTGGGTTTTAGTGAGTTACTACTGGTGGATTTGGTTATTACTGGTCATCAGTCAAGTTATTATTGGTCACTATTACTAGTGTTGTTGCATGGATTGCATAAGAGTTTTTACTGTTGGTTACCACTGCTGAGCTGATAATGTTTGTTACGATTTATTAGCATTTATATTTGTAACAAATTTGTGATAAGTATGAAGTAGAGTCTATTAGATATTGTAACCCGATTATACCTAGGGTTAGTTAGCCTCAAGGTCTATAAATATAGATCCTTATATCGTTGTAAATATACGTCTATTACGAAACCCTATTTCTAATAAATTGAGGTTGTTGGTGGATATCTTGTGTTCTTACTGTTTATTCATATTCATTACATGTTAATTACTCTCTTGTAATATCAAAGTGTTGATCCGCTGCAAATGTTTTGATAGAGCTAGATCTAAACGTTTGTTTTATACAAACCTAGTTCGAGAGATCCTGACATAAATCATCACAATAAGTCCATTACTAAACAAGTGGTAAAGTTATTAGCTACTCATGTTCATACGAAAGTAAACTAATATAGAAAAAATAGACATAATACCAAATTGTCGATAAAGTAACGTAAGAATTAAGTAAAACGTTAATATTGAAGATAAGACTCCAAAATTATGCTTCAAACTCTCCTTGCAGCTCCTAAACCGAATGTTGAACTCCAAAATCAAATTGCAAAAGCTGAAAAATAATTGTGAAGCTTCGGTTTGTATTTATAGGAAGAAATCCGGATTGCAATAAAACTCTCCACTGCGTCGCACCACATTGGTTACTTCATCACACTGCTCTAATTCCAGAACCTTCTAACCATTGACTTTCGTTGACTGCGTCGCACCACCCTACCCAGTGCGTCGCATCTCTTAACAGAAGACAAAATTTCGTATTTTCGCTCTTTTACTTGCATTTCTCGACCAATCTTCCACTTCTTGATCATATTAACATGTAACTAGAATAAAACACTTTTCACACGGTTAAATGAAAAAACCTATCCTATCATATCCATCATGTTTCAATACGAAAATCGACCGAATATCGCATATAAATGTGTATAAATATGCGATATCAGAGAGGTTAAGGCATTAAGCGTACCGCAAGGTTGAAATCGAGTGGGCTACCGAAGTCCAGATTCTCTATGACAGTAGTTCCAAGACTTGGGTCGCTAGAAGGTCCTGCAATATCGATGGTACTCTCATTCATAAAGCATTGCGGGATAATGAAAGAATGACGAGGAGTGACAATATCTCGAGTGGGGAGAAATTATTATATGCAGATGATTCTGAAAGATGACGATGCTTTAACCGAGGTGGTTCAAGTGGCCGTTCAAATTCTCGAGTGCGAGGAAATCGAGACATGAGTAATGTCGAGTGTTACTATTGCAGAGAGAAAGGTCATATGTAGATTCGGTGCCATCAATTTCGTGAAGATTTGAAGAGCTTACGAGGTTCGAAGTGAAAGGTTAAGGTTGATGATGGTGAGGCGAATGTGGTTGCTAATTATGATGATGAGTTTATGTTGACAAAAACTCCAAGCAAGGAAATTTTGAAAATAGAAAAACCAAAGTGGGTGTTAGATTCTGCAGCGTCATCACACATTTGCAGTGATCGGACAATGTTTGAAATATTGAACGGTAAGGGACAATTTGGTGAGATCAAAATAGGTAACAAGCAAATTATGAATATTGAAAGTGTTGGGAGTGTACGCTTCAAGTTTCATGATGGAAGTGTGAGAACTGCTTTGAATGTGAAGTATGTTCCGGGTGCGACTCGGAATATTCTTTCACTTGGAGTTTTGCGTCTCGTGAATCGTGATTACCGTTATGTTGGAAGAAAAGATACTTGCAAAGTTTACAAAAGAGATAAACTAGTTCCTCGAGGATGGAAAAATTCGAAGAATCTATATTTCTTTTAGGGGGAATCTTTGCAAGGAGAGACTTATTGCGAAAGCAATAAAGAGAAAAAGAAGAACGAGAAAATGGTGCATTTCTCTAATAAAGATGAAGTTTTAGGGAATTTGAGTCAACGGAGGATTTCTTAATGTTTGACTTAATTTCCTAAAAGAGAGTAATTCAAGCCTTGGAGAGCAAGTTTTGTAATTCATTAATCTTATAGTAAGTTTTTCGTTTGTGGGTTAACCTTGAGGAGGTGAGCCACCGAAATCGTTGTGTGGTGTTTGATTTTTCTATTTATGTTTATTGGTTATTGCCGTTGTGTTGATTCTACTTGAGGTGTTCGATCCCAACAATGAGGTGGGACTTGTGTGATTATGCTCCACCACCATTGGCAAGAACTAAGACGGAGAGTTGGCACATGATCATACCTCATACAAATGCATATGTTTATAAACATGCCACATTCCGTTCAATATTTAAAAGCAAGCACTTCTTTTATCAAAAATTACAAAAGATGACAGTGGCACTGTGTCCTCACTTTGCGTTTTGAACATGCATTCAAAAGCAACAATGGATGGACTTCCTTGGATTTCCCAGAAAGGCAAAAAACAATGTAGATGATTTGCAAACTTAAATTTTAAAAACCCTATATGTTTAAAATATGATATGGAGGCGAAGATGATGGAAGTAGCTGGAAACTTAGGAAGGGGTCAAACGAATGTGGTTAAAGATAATGTTCGAGATGGTGGTTAGGGGTGTTTAATATTGTGCATGTGTATGTGTTTTTGTGTTTTTCCATAGAAGTCGAGCCATTCTTAAAAGTGTATACCATACACAAACAACTTTAATATTTTGGGGTAGTAACATAATCCTTCCCTTAATAAACAAAAGTGATATAAAAATAGTTATGACAAATGTCATCCTATTACTGGCCCAATTTTAGTTTTGACAAATTTTGACTATCAAATTGAGTCGAATTTGTTATTTAACCCTAAAATTAAGTCTACAATTTCAATCATCCTTTATTTATCTCTTGATTTAGATATTTAATTATAATCGATTTCTACCGATTGATTATGATTTATGATCTATGTTTCTTATTCATGAAGATGATTCTCGAAGTCATTTTAAAAATCGAAACCAACCGTTTAGCGGTTTCAACAGTAATGAAATCGTGTGTGGCGGTTTTGTCCGACTAGCGGTTTTAGGTTTGAAGAAATCGTGGTTGGAGGTTTTTCTCACCTGCATATTTATTCCTTAATTTCATGTAAGTAACTCTTTATTGTGTCTATATAAGCTGTCGATTGTGTATGATATGATTGAGTATGTCCTCTCTTCTCTTCCTCTATACTATGGATCTCGATGTCAGTTCTTTGAAAAAAATCAACACTATGAAGGAATCTTGGAACATCAAGGTCCGAATCATACATTTATGGAAACAATATGTTTTCCTTAAATCGATGGAGATGTTATCAATCGAGATGGTATTAATGGATGAAACGGTAAACATAAATATTATCATTGTAGCTGTTTATTTATAAATAATCAGTATATGTTATAGCTTCTCATAAATGTTTTTATTGTTGTAGGGACAAAAGATTCAAATACCGGTAAGAAAGATGTTTATCTCAAATGTTTTGTTTATTATGGTATTAATGGTTTTGTTTATTAAATAGTTACACTCCAATAAACAAAACATAAAAAAAAGAACAGGTGTCAGTAAATTAGTATATCAAAAAATTTCAATCGCCTTTATATTTCAATTGATAGATGTCTCACAGTTAGGGTATCATTAGACACTTATGGAGTTACGAATAGTCCGAAAATATCTGACAGTTTATTCATGTTTTATTCAGTCATGTATTTATGTATTGATATTCTTTACTAAAGCTTAACCCAACAAATTATTTTCAATCAAGAAACCTTCATATTATTTACTTTGCTTTTATCAATTTTCATGGCTAACAAAATAGTTTTTTCATAACATTAAGGTTTGTATAATGTAAACTATGTGTACCTCAAATCAAAGATTCTTTGTTATACTATTCACCCTCGTCAAATGGTTTCTATGTTGTTACAATATTTTTTCTTGGATAGGATTATAATCCGGATCATCTAAAGTGTAGCACACTTCGAGTTGTTGTAACGTTGTTGAAGATAAGAAGCTGAAGTTAAAGGTATTTCTTCAGAGTTTTTTCTAATTAATTTGTTTCTAATGGCATGGTTTATATTATGTTACCGTACCAATCAAAACATCCATGTAGGCTATAGCAATGTTTGGGCCATCATTCTAAATAGAATGTGTAATGTATGTCATACCAGTCAAAATAAATGCATAGTTGAGATAAAAGGTATTTGCTAAACAAGTTTTTTTTTCCTTTCTAGAATTACAAACTTATTAGTTATGTCTATAAGTTCTTTCTGATTTGAAAAAAATTATAAGTTTTCTCTATACACCTTCGTGAGAACCAATTCTTTGTATTTTTGTCTAATGAATTACGAAAGGTTCTTCCACCAGCTAAGGGTCAAGAGTGTAAAATAAGAAATTATCGTATAAGGAAATTGTCGAGATTGGTTGAGCCAGTAGTGATCGAGATGCCCAAAGTCTATGATTAATGTATAAGACTTCATAAATTAGTTTATTAAAACTTGTACATTACTATTGAAACGTGTTTTAATCTTGAAATTTGTTCCATATCAAATATAATTATGTAAACTACCGTAAGCATGATGTATTTTAAAATGTACCATGTCCAAACTTGTGACCATCTTACACAAGTTTGTCAATGTGACATTTATTTTCCAACTGACATTGACATAGAAGAGGTTATTTTAATATTAGACATGGTAAAGAGCTTATGTCCATGTTAGACATGGTAAATGGTAAGAACTTATATATAAGGTGTTGTTTGCGAATTAATCCAAAGCTTATGTAAGGAAAATGATGGTATTTAAATGGAGTTCCTTGGTTAAATTGGTCAGCTTATATGTAGTTTCGGTTGGAGGAATTTTAGTTAAAAACACGAAATCACTTGGCATTGATTCAATTCTTATAACGTCCTAAATTGTTTTATTTAAAATGTGTTTTCTGATCATTTAAATAATATGCTTTTTAATATTGTATATTGTATACATTAGCTATTTACAAGATACAAAAAAAATGTTTGTGGGCGTCCAAACCTGACCCATATTGACCCGTAGTCATTTATAGTCATAATAAGTCGAACACACATATAGGTTGTCGATTAATTAGTGTTCTCTTTTTTAACAACTTCTTATTTGGTTTTGCAAGAAGCTATTATTAGGGGATGTAGGTTGGCGATTACTATATATTGACGGGATGTTAAGAATTGTGAAAATACCCTAACAAGGAATTTTCCTAAACCGTGAGACAAATGATGTTTTCTTCACTTTATTACTTAACTAGATTATTGTCCCGCGATAGCGCAGACAAAGATAAAGTTTGACTCGTAAATTTTTGTTTATGTAGATTATAAGTTATTATGAGAAGATAATGTCATACGTATAATAATATATATACGTTTACATTTATACCTATGTTGCTTATAGTTAAAATAATATATATAATTTTACGTTTATATACATGTTTTGATATTTTTATGAGGAGATTTTAGAATAAAAATATGGTAAATCATAGTGTAAATTGAGCGATTTATAAGTAAATAAACTTATTTTTTTTTTTATTTCAGTGGAGATGTAAATGAAAAAGAAAATGTAATTATGTATTAAAATAAGGTGTAAAATAGAAATAGTCTTTGATGACATCATCAATCTGATCTAGGCTGAAATCACAGAAGATAACTCATCCAAGGGAACTTACTTCGCCATGTGTCATTTAAGGCTTTTTTTTTAATATATTAAAGATTTGAAAGGAATGGGAGTTGAATTTTATGCACTTAGCCTTTTTAAAAGCTATAGTGATTAGCAAATATTTGTGTATCATCTTGAATGTGGCATGTGTGAATATAAATGACAAACCATTCACTTGATGATGGTTTGATTGAAGTGATATTAATGGTTTCAAATTAAATGACCCTTATGCAAGTCTTTGGTTAAAATTGTAAGTTCCGAATATGTTGTCCTGCTTATGAATTGTTTGAAAAAAGAGTGTAGTCTCGATCCTTAAATTTGAAATGATGGAATGTCTCAATGTAATATTAATGGATGGTTTTTGCATATCCTTTACATTAACTTAAGTTTTTCTTATATTGTCCGCGTAATACGCGAGATCTTAACCTAGTATAAAATAAGTTAAACCTTATATAATCTATTATTACTTATAATCTAGAGTCGTCGGCCATCTAACGTGTGAGATATTCCAAATAGTGGAATGGTATGCATTTGAAACTCCTGACTCTTTGGTTGCCCTATGTTTTAATTACCATAATGTTATTAATGACATACTAATTATTGAGGTATAATGATATTTAAACTCCTCAGTTACCCTAAGTTAATAACACAGACGTTTTTAGGTACTCCAAAAGTTGGTGGTATTAATGGCATACTAATTATTAATTATTGAGGTATAATGATATTTAAACTTCTCAGTTACCTTAAGTTACTAACACAGACGTTTTTAGCTACTCCAAAAGTTGGTGGTATTAATGGCATACTAATTATTGAGGTATAATGATATTTAAACTGCTCAGTTACCCTAAGTTAATAACACAGACGTTTTTAGGTACTCCAAAAGTTAGTGGTATCCACTTGAAATCTTAATGGTTTGAACGACCATAATGTGATTAATGGCATACTAATTATTGAGGTATAATGATATTTAAATTGTTGAGTTACCCTAAGTTATTAACACAAACGTTTTTAGGTACTCCAAAGGTTGGTGGGTTTGTGTTTTTCTATATAAGTTAGTTCGCCAGAAAAGTTACTTTTGCATCAACAAGCCCCATAACTAAGTACAATTATGTCTCTTTCGAAAAACATGTCTCACTCCAAGATCGGCGCCCTTGACCCAACTAGAGAAGATTGGGTTGTTCATGTACGGCTTTGTAGAATGTGGGAGGCAATAAATACGAAACTCGGTGATGTCTTACTTGGGTTGGAGATGGTTATGGATGATGATGAGGTAATTTCTAATTTGTTTGAAAAATTTAAAAGCCGGAAAAAGGGTACGCCACAAAAACAGTTAATATACAATAATTTCTACCATGTTTTTTATGTACAACGATGGAAACTGTGGGATGTCGTTGACCGATGGCCTACAAGACCATGTTTTCACTGTTGTGGCAACAGTTGATCGTCTATATGCTCAATCGGGTTGGTGCTACAAGAGCTGTGGAGAGTGCATAAAAAAGTTAGTTGTAAAGGAGAGTTTGTTTTTTTGTGATCTTTGCAATGACTTTTGCAAGTACCCTATGATAAGGTTGTTGTTTTGAGTTGTTTTCTGTAGAGACTATGGTATTAACCTACCCAATTCCTGCTTTTTGTAATGTTTGTTTTCGTTGTTGCAGGTATAGGGTCCATGTGCATGTTGTTGATGAGACAAATGATACAATATTTACCATTTTCAATTCCGTGACGGAGTTATTATATCGTGATCATTGTGTCTTTGTCGTCGGAGCTATTATATCTGTGACAATCCGTCTTTTCGAGGTATATTTCATTTACTGATTATTACTCTTTTTATTCGCAATGATTTGGACCCTTGCATTTCGCTTTATATTTACTCACGTTTTGTATATTTGAGTCGGGTTTTATGTGTTTTATTACTTCGTCTCTCGAGACGTAAGCTTTATAATCGTCTAAGTGCCGAATAGTTAGTATTCTCGTGTTATTAAAGTAGTGTGTTTACGCCATAATCGTCGGTTAAGAAAATTATATTTCAAAGTTCATTACAAAGTTAGTCCTCTAACTTAATCTATTACAAGTTAGTCATCTAACTAAATCTATTACAAAGTTAGTCCTTT
The DNA here is from genome assembly GCA_910822075.1 of Senecio squalidus. Lineage (NCBI taxonomy): Eukaryota > Viridiplantae > Streptophyta > Magnoliopsida > Asterales > Asteraceae > Senecio > Senecio squalidus. Next base: position 60,705,584 of record CAJVGC010000001.1, on the reverse strand, counting down.
AACGGTAACTAACGGTAAATCTTTTACAAATTTAGTCCTTTTTAACCAAAAAGTTACTTTTCTCTTTGTCAATGCTTTGGGAACATGGTAAACTTTTTAGATCTAACTTTTCCTGCAATCTTTTGAGTTCCAAGGACCAAACAAGGCCCCCCCTTTCTCTTTTCATCTCTTTTTATCATCAACATCAAACTCACTCCTCTCTCTCTAAATCGTTTTTCTCTCCATCTCTCTCTACCCTATCTCATTTAGAAACTCCCTGGAAGTGAGACAACTCAGAATCATCAAGCTTTGAAGCCAAAAATCGAGTTTCATCACCATATTTCGGTTTGGAGTCTTTAACGAGCAAACTCGGTTTCGGGACTTTTCAAGCGTGTTAACCACCCAAAAATCCTTTGTAAGTATGTTATTTTAACACCCTTAAAACCCCTTGACTCCATGCTAAGCATATCTAACAAAAAACCCGTTTTTTTTGTTATTTTCGGACCAGGTCGCGTTTTGACCGAGCTGGGCCACTTTTACCCGGTGACGGGGCTGTTTGCTCGGACACGAGACCGAGCTGGGTCACTTTTACCCGGTGACGGGGCGGTTTTCTCGGACACAAGACCTATCTGGGCCACTTTTACCAGGTGACGGGGCTGTTTGCTCGGACACGAGACCGAGCTGGGCCACTTTTACCCGGTGACGGGGCTGCTTGTCCGGACACCATCAGGTCAGCGTCCTAGGTAACTCGTTTTTCTACCGTTTCGACTTTCGTTTTCATTTTTCTTTCACCCCGTTGACCCGTTAACCTTCGTTTTTCTTGCGTTATCTACGTTTTCAGGAGCTTTAACTTTTCGGAAACTTTCGGATTTTTCGGAGATCGTGTAGATTTTGCGGAGAACGTCGGTAGTACTCGTTTTTCCTTAAAATCTTAATATCTCGTTTTCTTGACGTAAAATTTATATTTTTGAACTCACCATCTTTATCTTAATTAAAAAGCGAAATTATTGGACGTTATTAATGTTGACCATACTCGGACCTTTACGTAAAAATTGTTTAATATAACGTTAATTATGCCGAAAATAATGTTTAAATGGTTAAAATTATAAAGTAAAACTTTTATAAAAATTCTCATAACTTTATATTCTGTAATAAAGTATAAAAATATATAAAAGTGAACTTTTAATATTTATTTGACATTTTTAGCTATTTATTTACACTTATAACGTATTTAAAACGTTAAAACGTTAAATTCAATTTAAAATGCGAAATAAATATAAAATCTTGACATCTCAGTTTATAAGACATAAAAATGTATAGATTTTACTAAAATAATTTTATTAAAATTATCGGAACGTTTTTCGTAATTATTATGTACTTTTTGACTAAAAAGACGTTATATAAACACGTTAAAGCACATATAAGTATATTACTATACGTAAAAATAGTAACTATTAACAAATATACGTTTTTGGGCTCAAAAATGTAATCGCTATCATAAACATAATATTTATTATTATTTTGCTCACTAAACGTATATATTTTTGATAAATATACTTTTCTCAAAAATGCGATCGTAATCTCAAATGATGATAAATATTATAATTGTTTCGTTAGACTCTTTTAAAATCATTCTCCAACTATTTTCATTCAAAATATTTTAAACTCTTTAAATTGTCAAAGTTGACTTCCATTTTAAAAATCGTTGACTTTGACTTTCTTTTCAAAATTGTTGACTTTGACTTAATTAGGTCAACATCTCTAATTTTGAATTTTCCTTCAAATTGTTGACTTTGACTTTGACCAAGTCAACATCTTTGAGTTTGACCAAGTCAACATCTTTGACTTTGACCAAGTCAACATTTTGACGTTGACTTTGGTCGAACTCAATAAAACTCTGGTAACAGTATTCCTTTCAACTGATATTCCTGGTAGTCATTCTTCGGCTCGGAATATTATTCCTTTCTAATAGTCAATTATGACGTGAAATATCGATATCTTCCTATCGTCCCTATCGGCGCGGAACATCGTCACCTTGAACCGTCATCATGACTCGACCTGGAAATCGTTGGAATACTTTAATAAACCTTAAACATTAAACTTAACCGACAAGGCTAAACCGTACTGTATTTATTGAGATACTTAGACTATGTTTTATTGTTTTAGGGCACTTAGGCGGCGGAGTGTTAGCTCCCTATTGATTATTTACCCGATATCTTGCCGAGCTTATCTTGTGAGTTATTCGTAGCCCCTTTTCTCTTACTATTTTGGGCTGGAAAGCGTATTTGAAATTATATTATGATGTATATCTTGTTGCCTAGTGTATTAGTATCACCTTAGATTAAGATGCTTCTTAGGCTTTGGTAAGCCCCCCTTTTACACTTGTTAGCTTTTGCCCACGGTTGCATATATATAGATCTATATGGGTTTGACCCACCCTCATTGCTCGATAGGACGTACCTATGAGTGAATGTTATGGCCGTATGATTGTTTGTTGCCTTTGGTATAGCATCGCCTTAGGTTAGGGGAATTGGTGGTCAGGTTCAGTGTATGTTTAATCTTTGGTATCTATACTCACACTAGGGTTATAAATCAAGATATGCTTTTGAAACTTAATTTGATTATTAAATCTTTTATTGGGTCAACTTTTATTTAATATTGCGAATAATTCACCAACATTGTGTTGATGTCGTTTTAACGCTTTTTCAGGAGTTTGAGGATTTTAGTTGATCATGCCTTGCACATTTTGGGATCATATATTTGTTGTATTTGGAATTCGTTTTGCTTGATGTAATTCATGTATGATCCGCGTATTGACATTTGTATTGTATTTGTGTTCGACATTCGGTTCACTTTGACTATGTATTGTAGTTTAAAACTTTGAGGCATGATTAATATATTTCGATGTTTTGTTTATGGTTGTATTGTTGTAATCCTTGACTCTTGATATCTTTAACTGGAACGCTCCGTGTTTCCGCTCTAAGCGGGGTGTGACAGAAATTGGTATCAGAGCCAATGGTTATAGCAAACCGAGTGATTTTATGAAGGAAATCACTTGGACTATGACCGGAGGCTTTACAATCGATTTTTCTCTGATTTGCTATGTGTGCATTATTTGCTTTACGTGTTTATTTTCTCGATTTTGTTATTAATTCCTAACTCTATTTTGTCGCTTATTTTTCTTAACACGTTTCTACTTTTAGGACGATGCCGCCTAGGAAGTCAGCGCGACGTGGTCGTCCGAGTGTGAAAGCTAGAGGTCCTACTCCAGTCACGAGGACTAGCGGTCCTACTCCAGTCACGAGGACTAGTGGTCCTACTCCAGTCACGAGAACTACTCCAGTCACGAGGACTAGCGGTCCTACTCCTGTTACGAGGACTGATGATTCGGGTCCAGAGACTACACCAGATTTGGCTCAGCTTGTAGCCCAGCAGATAGCGGAGTTGCTACCTACTATTGTTGCCCAGATTAGGGAGAGTACGGTGCATAGCAGTGACGGTACGGGTAATGGTGGATCAGATCATGGTGGTCCTGAGCCTATTGTTAGAGGTGGAGGTCCCGAGGGTACGGGCGGTGGATCGGGAGGTGATAACTCCACTCGTCGTACTATCATCATTGATGACACACCACGGAGGGGATGTTCACTGAAGACATTCATGGGGTGCAAGGTTCCCGAGTTTAGAGGTACTGAGGGCGCGATTGGGACACTTCAGTGGATGGAGAAATTGGAGTCTATTTTCAGTACAGTGGGTTGCGCAGAGGAGGATAAGGTCCGATATGCTACGTTTGTGTTTCAGAGTACTGCATTGACTTGGTGGAATTCCATTGTGAGTGTTCGAGGTCGTGCAGAGACCGATGTGATGTGTTGGGAGCAGTTGAAGGAGTTGATTATTACTGAGTATGTGCCTGAGGCGGAGCTCGAGAGGCTAGAGCAGGAGTTGTGGGGTTTGGAGATGATTGGGTCGGACATTTTGGGATACACTACTCGATTTTATGCTTTGTCACAGTTGGTTCCTCACTTGGTTCGTCCGGAGTCTAAGAGGATTAGTCGCTATGTTCGAGGTTTATCTCAGGAGATCCGAGATAATGTTATGTCTTCGAAGCCTTGTACCTTTCAGAGCGCTGTAGAGCTCGCGACCACGTTGACCCATAATGCGGTCCGTGATGGTAGGTTACCTCCTATGATAGCTAGGCAGAGCACCGGAGGGAAACGGACTGGTGGATTCCGTCACGGAGACCCGAGGAAGAAGTCTAGGAGGCACGATGCTCCTCATGTTGTACAGTCTTATGCTGCGGTGACCCCGGGTACTCAGAATAAGTATCCGAAATGTGGACGGTGTGGTAATCATCATGCTCAGGAGGTGAAGTGTTGGGAGTGCGGGAGATGCAAGAAGCTAGGACACACCGATAGGTTTTGCCGTGCCCAGAGGGGTAAGTGTTTTGAGTGTGGTTCTGCTGATCATCACCGGGACAAGTGTCCCAAGTTAGCTTCGGCCGGTACTGGTACTGCATCTGGTTCAGGTTCTCGGGGTAGAGCTTTTGTTATGGGAGCCCAGGAGGCACAGCAGGATCCTCGCGTTGTCACGGGTACTTTTCTTATTTGTGATCAGCCTGCATTTATTTTATTTGACTCTGGTGCCGATAGAAGCTTTATATCTACTGAGTTTAGGACCATGATTAGTTGCACATCTAGACCTTTAGTGCCTGCCTTTGAGATAGAGCTAGCTGACGGTGAGTATTTGCATGCTTCTGAGATACTTAGTGATTGTAGTGTTAGCTTTGATGATCACTCATTTCCTTTTGACTTGATTCCAATTACGCTGGGTAGTTTCGACGTTATCATTGGTATGGATTGGTTAGCGGCACACCGGGCAGAGATCATATGTTTCGAGAAGATGATTCGTATTCCGTTACCAGTTGGTGGTCCGTTGTTAGTTCAGGGGAATAAGGCGGGGAAGCGCCTTAAGATCGTTTCGTGTTTGAAGGTTCGGGAGTACATTAGACGGGATTGCACACTCTTTCTTGCACACCTTGTGAAGAAAGACTCCGCGGAGAAGATTGAGGAGAAGTCGGTGGTTCGTGACTTTCCCGATGTATTTCCGGAGGACTTACCTGGTTTACCCCCTAGTAGACAGGTAGAGTTTCGTATAGACTTGGTTCCTGGAGCAGCGCCGGTGGCGAAGGCTCCTTATCGGTTGGCACCTTCGGAGATGTTAGAGCTATCGAAGCAGATTCAGGAGTTGGTGGATAAAGGCTTTGTTAGACCGAGTTTCTCTCCTTGGGGCGCGCCGGTACTCTTCGTGAAGAAGAAGGATGGATCTATGAGGTTGTGTATCGACTACAGGGAGCTGAATAAGCTGACAGTGAAGAACCGGTATCCCTTGCCACGTATTGATGACTTATTCGACCAGCTTCAGGGTTCATGTTTCTTTTCGAAGATTGCCTTACGATCCGGATATCATCAGTTGAGAGTGCAGGAGGAGGACATTCCGAAGACCGCCTTCAGAACGCGTTATGGCCACTTCGAGTTTTTGGTTATGCCTTTCGGTCTTACGAATGCGCCTGCAGCTTTCATGGACATGATGAACCGTATATGTCGTCCTTACCTCGACAAGTTCGTGATCGTTTTCATCGACAACATTCTGATATATTCTCGTAGCCGGGAAGAGCACGAGGAGCATTTGAGACTAGTGTTGGAGTTACTTAGACAGGAGAAGCTTTACGCTAAGTTCTCGAAATGTGAGTTTTGGTTATCTGCGGTTCAGTTTCTTGGCCACGTGGTTAGCGGTGAGGGTATTCACGTTGATCCTGCCAAGATTGAAGCCGTTAGAGATTGGGTCGCTCCGAAGACGCCCACTGAGATCCGTTCATTCTTGGGTTTGGCAGGCTACTATCGTCGTTTCATCGAGGATTTCTCGAAGATAGCCTCGCCTATGACGGAATTGACCCAGAAGAGCGAGGAGTTTGTTTGGGGTGAAGAACAGGAGGAAGCCTTTCAGTTGTTGAAGAAGCGGTTGTGTAATGCTCCTATATTGAGTCTTCCCGAGGGTACCGAGAATTTTGTAGTATATTGTGACGCTTCGCATAAGGGACTCGGTTGTGTGCTGATGCAGAATGGGAAAGTGATTGCCTATGCTTCTCGTCAGTTGAAGATTCATGAGCAGAATTACACGACACACGATTTGGAGTTGGGCGCAGTAGTCTTTGCTTTGAAGATCTGGCGCCACTATCTTTACGGTACTAAGTGTACTGTATTCACCGATCATAAGTCGTTACAGCACATCTTTGATCAAAAGATGTTGAATATGAGGCAACGTCGATGGGTTGAGTTGCTCAACGATTATGATTGTGAGATTCGCTATCATCCAGGTAAGGCGAATGTTGTAGCCGATGCGTTGAGTCGCAAGGAGTCGGTTAAGCCGGTGAGGATTCGTGCTATGATGGTTTCTATTCAGTCGAGCTTGAAGGCTCGTATTATTCAGGCTCAGCAGGAGGCTCTCACCGAGGATCGCCTCAAGGATGAGGGACTATTCAGTTTAGCGAGACAGTTGGAGCCGAAGGACGACGGGGTGTTGTATTTCTTGGATCGTATTTGGGTTCCCGTTAGTCTTAGGCAGTTGATTTTGGATGAGGGTCATAAGTCCAATTATTCCGTTCATCCTGGAGCGGATAAGATGTACCATGACCTGAAGGAGTTCTATTGGTGGCCTGGTATGAAGCGGGCGATTGCCGAGTATGTGGGCAAGTGTTTGACGTGTTCAAAGGTCAAGGCTCAGAATCAAAAGCCTTCCGGCCTTCTTCAGCAGCCCGAGATCCCACAGTGGAAGTGGGAGAGGATCACGATGGACTTTGTAACGAAACTTCCTAGGTCTACAGGAGGTTATGATACTATCTGGGTTATAGTCGATCGGCTGACTAAGTCAGCGCACTTTCTTCCTATTCGTGAAGATTACCGAGTAGAGAAATTATCTAGATTGTACATCGACGAGATTGTGGCTAGACATGGCATTCCAGTATCAGTTATTTCAGACCGTGATGCACGATTTACTTCGAGGTTTTGGCAGTCTTTACAGCGAGCTTTGGGTACTAGATTGGATATGAGTACGGCTTATCATCCTCAGACAGATGGTCAGAGTGAGCGCACTATTCAGACATTGGAGGATATGCTTAGAGCGTGTGCGTTGGATTTTGGTGGGAGTTGGGATCGACACTTACCATTAGTCGAGTTCTCGTATAATAATAGTTACCACTCCAGCATCAACTGTGCACCATTTGAGGCTCTTTACGGGAGGAAGTGTAGATCTCCGATTTGTTGGGCCGAGATAGGAGATAGCCAGCTTACCGGTCCCGAGTTGATTCAGGAGACGACTGATAAGATCTTCAGGATCAAGGATCGTCTGATAGCCGCTAGAGACCGCCAGAAGAAGTATGCAGATATTCGTCGGAGACCTTTGGAGTTTCAGGTCGGGGATATGGTGTTGTTGAAAGTTTCTCCGTGGAAGGGTGTGTTCCGATTCGAGAAGCGCAGCAAGTTGAGCCCACGTTTTACAGGACCTTTCAGAATTTTGTCTCGTGTTGGTCCAGTGGCTTACCGTCTTGAGTTGCCACCTGAGTTGTGCGGTGTGCACAACGTATTTCATGTATCGCATCTCAAGAAGTGCCTTGCTGACGAGACTTTGATCGTACCACTGGAGAAACTACGTTTGGATGATTCGCTCCATGTGATAGAGGAGCCGGTGGAGATTGTTGACCGAGATGTCAAACGATTACGGCGGAGTCGGATTCCGATAGTGAAGGTCCGATGGAACTCGAAGATTGGAGCTGAGTTTACTTGGGAGCGAGAGGACGAGATGCAGAAGAAGTATCCCCATCTATTTACTAGTAGCAGTGATCAGTAGTCATTTCGAGGACGAAATTCTTTTTACTGGGGGAGGCTGTGACAATCCGTCTTTTCGAGGTATATTTCATTTACTGATTATTACTCTTTTTATTCGCAATGATTTGGACCCTTGCATTTCGCTTTATATTTACTCACGTTTTGTATATTTGAGTCGGGTTTTATGTGTTTTATTACTTCATCTCTCGAGACGTAAGCTTTATAATCGTCTAAGTGCCGAATAGTTAGTATTCTCGTGTTATTAAAGTAGTGTGTTTACGCCATAATCGTCGGTTAAGAAAATTATATTTCAAAGTTCATTACAAAGTTAGTCCTCTAACTTAATCTATTACAAGTTAGTCATCTAACTAAATCTATTACAAAGTTAGTCCTTTATCGGTAACTAACGGTAAATCTTTTACAAATTTAGTCCTTTTTAACCAAAAAGTTACGTTTCTCTTTGTCAATGCTTTGGGAACATGGTAAACTTTTTAGATCTAACTTTTCCTGCAATCTTTTGAGTTCCAAGGACCAAACAAGGGCCCCCCTTTCTCTTTTCATCTCTTTTTATCATCAACATCAAACTCACTCCTCTCTCTCTAAATCGTTTTTCTCTCCATCTCTCTCTACCCTATCTCATTTAGAAACTCCCTGGAAGTGAGACAACTCAGAATCATCAAGCTTTGAAGCCAAAAATCGAGTTTCATCACCATATTTCGGTTTGGAGTCTTTAACGAGCAAACTCGGTTTCGGGACTTTTCAAGCGTGTTAACCACCCAAAAATCCTTTGTAAGTATGTTATTTTAACACCCTTAAAACCCCTTGACTCCATGCTAAGCATATCTAACAAAAACCCGTTTTTTTTTGTTATTTTCGGACCAGGTCGCGTTTTGACCGAGCTGGGCCACTTTTACCCGGTGACGGGGCTGTTTGCTCGGACACGAGACCGAGCTGGGTCACTTTTACCCGGTGACGGGGCGGTTTTCTCGGACACAAGACCTATCTGGGCCACTTTTACCAGGTGACGGGGCTGTTTGCTCGGACACGAGACCGAGCTGGGCCACTTTTACCCGGTGACGGGGCTGCTTGTCCGGACACCATCAGGTCAGCGTCCTAGGTAACTCGTTTTTCTACCGTTTCGACTTTCGTTTTCATTTTTCTTTCACCCCGTTGACCCGTTAACCTTCGTTTTTCTTGCGTTATCTACGTTTTCAGGAGCTTTAACTTTTCGGAAACTTTCGGATTTTTCGGAGATCGTGTAGATTTTGCGGAGAACGTCGGTAGTACTCGTTTTTCCTTAAAATCTTAATATCTCGTTTTCTTGACGTAAAATTTATATTTTTGAACTCACCATCTTTATCTTAATTAAAAAGCGAAATTATTGGACGTTATTAATGTTGACCATACTCGGACCTTTACGTAAAAATTGGTTAAATATAACGTTAATTATGCCGAAAATAATGTTTAAATGGTTAAAATTATAAAGTAAAACTTTTATAAAAATTCTCATAACTTTATATTCTGTAATAAAGTATAAAAATATATAAAAGTGAACTTTTAATATTTATTTGACATTTTTAGCTATTTATTTACACTTATAACGTATTTAAAACGTTAAAACGTTAAATTCAATTTAAAATGCGAAATAAATATAAAATCTTGACATCTCAGTTTATAAGACATAAAAATGTATAGATTTTACTAAAATAATTTTATTAAAATTATCGGAACGTTTTTCGTAATTATTATGTACTTTTTGACTAAAAAGACGTTATATAAACACGTTAAAGCACATATAAGTATATTACTATACGTAAAAATAGTAACTATTAACAAATATACGTTTTTGGGCTCAAAAATGTAATCGCTATCATAAACATAATATTTATTATTATTTTGCTCACTAAACGTATATATTTTTGATAAATATACTTTTCTCAAAAATGCGATCGTAATCTCAAATCATGATAAATATTATAATTGTTTCGTTAGACTCTTTTAAAATCATTCTCCAACTATTTTCATTCAAAATATTTTAAACTCTTTAAATTGTCAAAGTTGACTTCCATTTTAAAAATCGTTGACTTTGACTTTCTTTTCAAAATTGTTGACTTTGACTTAATTAGGTCAACATCTCTAATTTTGAATTTTCCTTCAAATTGTTGACTTTGACTTTGACCAAGTCAACATCTTTGAGTTTGACCAAGTCAACATCTTTGACTTTGACCAAGTCAACATTTTGACGTTGACTTTGGTCGAACTCAATAAAACTCTGGTAACAGTATTCCTTTCAACTGATATTCCTGGTAGTCATTCTTCGGCTCGGAATATTATTCCTTTCTAATAGTCAATTATGACGTGAAATATCGATATCTTCCTATCGTCCCTATCGGCGCGGAACATCGTCACCTTGAACCGTCATCATGACTCGACCTGGAAATCGTTGGAATACTTTAATAAACCTTAAACATTAAACTTAACCGACAAGGCTAAACCGTACTGTATTTATTGAGATACTTAGACTATGTTTTATTGTTTTAGGGCACTTAGGCGGCGGAGTGTTAGCTCCCTATTGATTATTTACCCGATATCTTGCCGAGCTTATCTTGTGAGTTATTCGTAGCCCCTTTTCTCTTACTATTTTGGGCTGGAAAGCGTATTTGAAATTATATTATGATGTATATCTTGTTGCCTAGTGTATTAGTATCACCTTAGATTAAGATGCTTCTTAGGCTTTGGTAAGCCCCCCTTTTACACTTGTTAGCTTTTGCCCACGGTTGCATATATATAGATCTATATGGGTTTGACCCACCCTCATTGCTCGATAGGACGTACCTATGAGTGAATGTTATGGCCGTATGATTGTTTGTTGCCTTTGGTATAGCATCGCCTTAGGTTAGGGGAATTGGTGGTCAGGTTCAGTGTATGTTTAATCTTTGGTATCTATACTCACACTAGGGTTATAAATCAAGATATGCTTTTGAAACTTAATTTGATTATTAAATCTTTTATTGGGTCAACTTTTATTTAATATTGCGAATAATTCACCAACATTGTGTTGATGTCGTTTTAACGCTTTTTCAGGAGTTTGAGGATTTTAGTTGATCATGCCTTGCACATTTTGGGATCATATATTTGTTGTATTTGGAATTCGTTTTGCTTGATGTAATTCATGTATGATCCGCGTATTGACATTTGTATTGTATTTGTGTTCGACATTCGGTTCACTTTGACTATGTATTGTAGTTTAAAACTTTGAGGCATGATTAATATATTTCGATGTTTTGTTTATGGTTGTATTGTTGTAATCCTTGACTCTTGATATCTTTAACTGGAACGCTCCGTGTTTCCGCTCTAAGCGGGGTGTGACAGAAATTGGTATCAGAGCCAATGGTTATAGCAAACCGAGTGATTTTATGAAGGAAATCACTTGGACTATGACCGGAGGCTTTACAATCGATTTTTCTCTGATTTGCTATGTGTGCATTATTTGCTTTACGTGTTTATTTTTCTCGATTTTGTTATTAATTCCTAACTCTATTTTGTCGCTTATTTTTCTTAACACGTTTCTACTTTTAGGACGATGCCGCCTAGGAAGGACGTGGTCGTCCGAGTGTGAAAGCTAGAGGTCCTACTCCAGTCACGAGGACTAGCGGTCCTACTCCAGTCACGAGGACTAGTGGTCCTACTCCAGTCACGAGAACTACTCCAGTCACGAGGACTAGCGGTCCTACTCCTGTTACGAGGACTGATGATTCGGGTCCAGAGACTACACCAGATTTGGCTCAGCTTGTAGCCCAGCAGATAGCGGAGTTGCTACCTACTATTGTTGCCCAGATTAGGGAGAGTACGGTGCATAGCAGTGACGGTACGGGTAATGGTGGATCAGATCATGGTGGTCCTGAGCCTATTGTTAGAGGTGGAGGTCCCGAGGGTACGGGCGGTGGATCGGGAGGTGATAACTCCACTCGTCGTACTATCATCATTGATGACACACCACGGAGGGGATGTTCACTGAAGACATTCATGGGGTGCAAGGTTCCCGAGTTTAGAGGTACTGAGGGCGCGATTGGGACACTTCAGTGGATGGAGAAATTGTACAGTGGGTTGCGCAGAGGAGGATAAGGTCCGATATGCTACGTTTGTGTTTCAGAGTACTGCATTGACTTGGTGGAATTCCATTGTGAGTGTTCGAGGTCGTGCAGAGACCGATGTGATGTGTTGGGAGCAGTTGAAGGAGTTGATTATTACTGAGTATGTGCCTGAGGCGAGCTCGAGAGGCTAGAGCAAGGAGTTGTGGGGTTTGGAGATGATTGGGTCGGACAATTTTGGG